>JAPDER010000039.1:0-267103 GCA_027569225.1 Aspergillus panamensis | reverse complement strand
CCCCCCAACCCTCGCCGGGGCCATCATTGTGCTCACACACCCCAGCGGTTGCAAATGGCTACGGTCATTGGTCATCGCAGCTCACCCCTGAGCAAAAGGAAGCAGCCTTCAAGGTAAAGGACCAACCTCTGCCCTGTGCGCAGCGCGCCTCCGCTAATCCCCGAAGTGGTTCTTCCTTGCCCAGATCTTCTACAAGCTGGCGCTCGGCTTCACCAAGGCGTCGATTCTGTGGCTCTATATCCGCATCTTTGTCACGTCGACCTTCCAGCGCGCCGCATACGTCCTGCTCGTGATCGTGGCCTGCTGGGCGATCGGGACGATCATGGCCACCATCCTGCAGTGCGTTCCTGTCTCCGCCAGCTGGACGAAATCCACCGAGACCGCGACATGCATCGATAAAGACGCGTTTTGGTATGCGTTTGCGGTAACCAACACCGTCACGGACTTCACGATCTTCCTCCTTCCGGTCTACCCGATTCTCCGACTGCATCTGCCGTGGCGGGATAAGATCGGCCTGGTTTTGGTTTTTGCCATCGGGGCGTTGTGAGTGGTTTTTCCTCATTGCTGGTTGTGATGGTATAGGGGAAGCTGACCAGGGCAGTGTGTGCGCCACGAGTATCATTCGCACCGTTGCAGTGACTCATACCTCCATCCGGTCCCTGGATCCCAGTCGTGAGTGTAGTGTGCTATCTCGGTAGGACGATCTCTGTTGACTCGGAAATAGACGACTTCATCGCCCGGTCCACGTGGACCCTCGTCGAGGCCAATATGGGTATCATCTGCGCCTGTGCCCCGATGCTCAAGTACTATTTTCAATTCATCCCGTGTCTATCTAGTAGCAAGAGTGCAAGGACCGAAGGCTCAGACGAAAACGGATACAGCCTTCAGCCCCTGTCGGAATGCTCGAGACGAAGACGGGCACAGAAACTGACTCAACCCAGTGGTGACACACTGTTACTGAAGGACAGCAACGAGCTTTCCCCCGAGGAGTTACAGCAAATATATACATCGGCATCGTGAAGATCAATATATTCCCGAGAAGCGGCGGCACGATGAGTAGAATAATACCGCCGATGTTCGTTAGCCCAGGTCCTCCATGATTCCCCATACCGAGCACAGTGGTCAAGAACTCACCCGTTCAGAAATACTATCCCTTCCTGGGCTATACTTTTGTAGCTTACACTGGACAAACTGCGCGATACATGTCTATTGCCAGCATTAGATTGACAACGTCCAGAGTATAGTTCAGACGATCCCTACTGCAAAACACATCACATAGTCAATCTTGCGTAGGATGCGGTTCTCTTCCTCTGTGTGGGCTTACCGGTGCCTGAGATTCTACCGTGGCACAAGAAACGCGAGCTCTATCTTTCGACCTTTTGTCTTTTTCTTTCTAAGGGCAAGGAGATAATTCCCGGGGGAGTCCAAGGGGTAATAACCTTGTGATGAAGAGGGGTAGCAATCTTTTCCTGTGGTAGGACCCCATGGTGACAGATCTGTCTCTGGGACGTAAATATTATACAGCGAGGGTGATACAAGCAGTTTTAAGCGTAATTAGTGATTCAACTAGGGTCCTTAGGGCAGCAAGGAAAGGAGAAACAATTATATGTATCATGCGATTCATGAGATTGTGTAACTTCATGTAGGTTGATTCGAGGAAGTGGCTGCACGCCTAGTCTAACCCGCATAACACCTGGATAAAGGGACGATAGCTCGGCATCGTCCATAACTTTAACCTTATAGAATTTGGAGTCCAATCTCTGACTATATGACATCTGATCTGACTAGGTGAATGGCGATCCCCTTTGACGACCTTGGGGGAAGGCAAACCACTTGTCCATCAGGGAGGTGGGAGGTGACTAGTTGAGAGACGGGGCTTCTGTCTCCTCCAGCGGCCATTCATTATTCTTCTGGTATGGGTGTCTTATACATGGTAGCTCCATCCGAGCCATACTCAATGAAGTCACCGCCAACTCGAGGTTGTGAAGATTGGAATTGTGCTCCGGTGTGGGTCTCATGGTCTCATGCTCGCTGCTCCGCGCAATTTGCTTAGTGTACCTGCTTATAAACCAACATGCCCAAGCTAGAAATAGAAATATAATTGTAGTATATATCCTCCGGCTCGCCCTCGTCACAAACAGCTATCGCAAAACAAATATAGGCTTAGATTATATCTCAGGTTTCTAGCGGCCAGGGATATTTTGGTCCTGAATTTCAAACTGGTCGTGGAGCTCGTGGGAACCAGGACGGGGAGCTTTTGTTTTTTTTTTTTTTTTTTTTTTTTTTTCATATGAATGGGTAAAGGGCAGAGACACCCCTCTTCTTCCAGGCAGCCACTACTTGGTTGCGCCTTGGGAGGGTGGTAGGGGTTAAACTCATGAACCTGGGTTGCCGGACATACCCGTGCACGCAGGAGCTGAAACCATGTCATGGACATGTGTGTCCAGGGCGTGGATCACATCTAATCTTCAGCCCGCCTCTATCACGCCTTACGTCTAGATTGATGTGGTCACTGGCATTACAGATCACAGCAGGTGGCAGGCAGCCACAGGTCAATATCAAGACCTGCTTTTCATCTGTCATGTAACATGTTTAGATTTTATATTCAACAGCCCCCAGCGTTCTTATTTTTTTTATAGATAGGCGCCTTGGAATAATGTAGATATTTCAATCACTTTATATCTATAATAGCGGTTAAGTGTTGGACTCTGGGTGGGTCAAGTTCTACTTGTTCATTCAATCTGAATGACATGGGTTAGGAGGTGATGCCCTCAACCAGCCTTCAGCCAGCCTCTTCAACACAAGGTGTTCTAAGCAAGGCTAGTCCCTCATCCCTCACGAACCTATAAGAGATCTAGATCTAATGATCTACCTTGTGTAGCATGGATCCATAGAGATGCCCCACTGACCAACTTTAATTTGCCACCGGCCAGACATGGGTGCAGTGGAACCTGATATAATGAGTGGAGCTGCAGAACATTCTTTGCTGAAGAAAGCTCCTTTCTTCATGTGAATCATATATAGTAGGGCATGATCCTTTTCATAGTAATCTAACTGAGTCTCAGTTCCCAGTCTACAACCAGATGCTTGTACAATAAATCTGGAGTCCCCTTGCAAGTTCAAACCGAGATCAATAGAGGGTTGTCAGTTCAGGGCCTCATAAACAGCAACAATGATTTTCTTGATCTCCCAGGCTGGCTGAATTACCCCCCCTACTGGAGAGCTTCGCATTGAATATAAGGCTTGAATTAGGCAATTGCAGACCCCGGCACTTGAAAGTTCTCTCAGCACTGCCAAAGATGGCATCATCCTAGATCTTGGTATACAGTTTACCAATCATGGGATAGATAGGAGCGAGGGCGGTTCCAAGTCGTGGGGGTAGGGGTCCGGGGTGGCCGAGAGGGCCATGACGATCGACAGTTCATCCCAGCTGAATCTGGACTCAGCTCAGCCATGACTTACCGTATCACTGAGCAAAAGGTACCCAGTCGCCGGAAGTTGATCTGACCCGAAGTGTCGCCGAGACCAGTTCCTTCACCCACACCCAAGGGATCTCTCTCGAAGCAGGGGCAGGCTTCAAGGCTGGCGTTCCCTTTGTCGCTGATGGAAGCATTGAAGCAAAAGCCACCGCTAAGGAAGGCTTTTCTTTGAGCAAATCGAACACCATCACTACCACTGTTGGCGAACGCGTGCCTGTCCAAACCCAGCCCCATTCGAAAGTCCGGGCCACGGGCTCGATCAACTACTCGACGATTGATGTCCCGTGCGCTATGACGCTGAGATCCAAGTTCAACAATACCGTTACCGCTCACTCCATGGTGACGTACCACGGCGTCAGCTACTGGGACTTTTGGGTTGACTATGAGGATTTGTGATCCTAATAAGGTCCTCATTCTTTTCTCTCCGGGGTTCCTCGATCGGGAGAGTGGTTGACTCTCTGAACTTGAGATTATATGTATCGAGCTGATTGAAATTTTACTTGCTTGCCTGAACCCAAGCACTGCGTCTACCATATGTACCAGCAGGTTGTATCAGCACCCTCTTGGAGGAACTCCCAAAGATCATAAAGGTTGCCATGCCACTTATCCTTTCTGGGTTTGGCCCCACATGCTGGTTGGCTGACCAATCCTTCAATACATGCCCAACATTTTAAACGCTAAGCTTGAGGACTGAATATGATAGGTCGCAAGTAGGTGATGGAAGGTTGAAGAACAAGCGGTACTCTGTATATTAAAATTAATTAATGGATCAATTCATCTGCGCACTAGTGGTGATAGATTGGTGTTGACCAGGTCACAAAGCCTTCTCGCGGGTAGGGCAATTGACTAAGCATCTCACGAAGCTCATGACCAAGCACCTTGACCAGGATGTTCATTATGAATGGCATCTCATCTAGTGAGCAAGGGAGAGCGCATCTTACGAGTTACCTTCTAGAACTCTTGACTAAATCCTGCACTAAAATCCCTCGACGATACTAAATAAAAAGAATGGGCGTGGAATTCAGGAGGCGTGGGAATGATATGAGCAAGATTGCCAGGCTCCAAGAACGAAACCTAAAATGGAAAAAAAAAAAAAAAAAAAAAAAAAAAAGGGGGGGGTTCCTCTTCTCCAATACCGTAGAGTTGCTGTACTCCATACCAAGGCCTCTATGGGGAAACCCTACCAATAGGAAATACAATTCCATGAAGTTTTTTTTTTGGTTTTTCGTTTTTTCCCTTTCCCCCCTTTGTGTGGAGGAGCGGCTGGGGTCTATCATGGAGTAGACAGATGACCATTATATCTCTGGCTGTGGTACTAGGCGAGGTAGTATTATCCTGTCTCCTTACGATTTTGTTTGTGGATCATCATTGGCTGAAAAAGGTCACATATTCCCGCTTGGAGTTTGTCGGCCTGGAGGATTTGAAGGATTTCAAAAGTCGAGTTCAAGCCGAGGGAGTAGTAAAAGCTGTCGGGGAAACTCACGACGGGAAGGCCTTCTTGGCTCGGATGCGGTCCAGGGGGGGAATGACAGGGGAAGAAGGAGCTGTGCGAATTAGGGACGCATGTACTTTGTAGTGGCCGACGGCGGGACGAAAGTTGAAACCGTTGATATTGTCGTGGGAATGAGTGGACGCTGAATGGAGACTGGAGGGTTGAGAGGAATATACAATTTCCAGCGAGGAAAACTGGGTGGGCCCTGGCGGTGAGGAAAGCAGGTTCAATGATTGGAGAATAAGACTCCTTCACTCACCGCGGAGTAAAAGGGCCATGGAATGATATGGGTACGGTAGCGAACGTCATATTATTGTTGTTTGGTCATTGGCGAAACCCACATCTTGCTGACCGAGGAGGAGCGAGTGACCGCCAGAGTTGGGAGACAAAAAAAAAAAAAAAGAAAAGAAAAGGAGACGGCAGGATGGAAAACGTGAAAGTACCGGGGAGAATGATATAAGGGGGATTAATTTTATTTTAATCGGGGAGGCAAGGGTCTAGTCAACGACCCCCACTATCGTGCATGGGCTAACTAAGAATAGCCGTTGGAACAGGAAATAAAAGATGACAACACTCCCAAGCAAACATAGGCATCGAAAGCGTGGTGGATTATTGGGATGTCGTTGGCATGGAGGTGTCGCGGACCCCATGTCCTCAGGACCAGGACGCAGGGGGGATGGCGTCACGAAGAATAACGGTCAAGGAGAGCCGATAGAGTCAGAGACCCGATGAGTCGGGAGAATCGACCATGACTCGAGTGGAGGCGATCCGATAGGCAAGGCTAACTTAAGATCCTTCTAGCTTCTCCAGATTAGGAGATTGCCTCTTCCCGATTGGGATGATCGTACTTCCCGGCCTGGTGGGGCAGGAGGGTAATCTAGGGCTGACCCGCCATTGGGCGGGAGCCATGGGCAGGCCGATGGTGGCATGTCACCAGCTGCACGAGATGCTGGAATAATCATGAATAGTGATCCCAGGAGACGATCGGTGCCGAGCGGGGGAGGGGAACGAGGGTATTTTATCGCCTAATCGCCAAGGGAACACGCGAGAAGGGCTGATCTTATCAGCCATCAAAATCGGCTGCGAGAGCGCTAGAACGCTGCCAAGACTGCGCAGAGAGAACCACTGGCTTTCCTCTCTGGGTTAGGCACCCGGGCTGGGCTGGCTGCTGTTGGGGATCTATCTATCTAATAATGGAGCTGTGGGTGTCAGCCGGAGAGACACCACCATCCGGGGCCAGGACGATGCCACGCCCGGGTCTGGGTTGGGTCGTGATTTCGTCTCGACGCACCGCCCGGAAATCCGAGGCATTTCAGGTGGGAGGGATGCCATTTCACGTTGGATACCACGTTCAAGCATGGACAGTGGGGGGGGTTGGATAGTATCGTATTACCCGAGCCCCCGATGTGGAGCAGCCCGTTGTCGCAAACCATGCCCACCTGAGGAATTGGTTGTCGGAGGATCACCAATGGAGACTGGTACCTCCAGTGCGGTAGCTTAAAACCTGTAGTTTAAGCCTGTCGGATGGGGCGAGGAGACACTAGCCCAACGTTCCAGGCCATCCTCCATCTCTCACGGTGATTCATTGGCGTCCAGCCGCATCAGACGTGCTCTGGGGCCCGTCTGCTGGGCCCGTCACGACTGTCATTTCCGCTGTGCTCATTTCCACTAGTGAGTTTCCTGGCTACCATCACCAGCCAATTCGCAGCCACCGGCCAAAAGCCCAAATTGGGAACCGGTGTTGCGATAACCAAGGCATAAATAATGAGAGCCGTGCCACTGGACTTCCCGGGCCATTCCTTGGGTTTTATCTCACCTTTTCTGCTGACCGGGGGCGCCCCAATTTTGGAAATTGCCACGAAGAAATGACCTCGCAATCAACCGCGCTGCCGTCGTCCTTTCACTTCATCCTCGGGCCCTCTTTAGATGCCGTTGGGGGGTGCGAACGGAGGGCGATTCGCTCCGAGCTGATCCGACGGCGATGTCTCCAGAAGAAACTGCGGTACCAGCAGGAGCAGAGAAAGAAGCTGGACCAGCTCCTCCAACAAACCTCACACATCGGTCTAGTGCAGGAGTCCACCACAGGCACCGTCGACGGGGAAACTCCGTCCCCGGACCCGACAGATGCACTTCCCCTGCTGGAAGCCCCGGAGAGCCCGACACTTGTCGATAGTAAAAGAAGTACGCCGACGTCCGAGCTCGCAACACCGAGGGACGATGTGCCGTCCAGCACGGCGACCAGCTGTCTCAGCTGTGGCGGGAACCTCACCGGCAACGACTCCAAAGCCCTCTTCACGGGGTCCTATTGTATCTGCGACACGACTGACCCGGGCTCCGAGCTCCAGATTGTCGATGGCCCCGATCTGTACCCGATCCCGACGCGATGGTACATGCCATTATTACTTGATTACTGTGAGTTACGAGCCCCGAGAAGAAGCCCGCGGGGGGGGGTGTCCGTGGCTGACGAAGCAAACTAGTCAATACAGACCTGGCCATGAACGGCCTCCCCGTGCAGACGAATAGCATAGCGTTCCGGCTGCAGACCGGGTGGATGAAACACGCCCTGGGCGACGCGTGCGCTTTTCACGCGACCCTGTACGCGGCCTCGGCGCACATGGATATCGCCCGCGGCAAGCCGAGCGTGATTACCCTGTCTCATGAAACCGAGATCATCAGCCTGGTCAACCAACGTCTGGGTCATTCGCGGACCGCACTCGACAATATGACTCTGACGGCAGTCATCTCGCTCGCCACCTTTTCAGTATTTTCCCCCCTCTCTCAAAGGCTGAAAAATCCGCAAAACTAACCGCCCAAAACAGCCATACACGCAAAACGCCGAGTCCTCCCAGGTCCATCTCACTGCCTTGCTGAAGATGGTAACAGCCCGTGGCGGGGCGAACACCCTAGGGCTCGACGGGGTCCTCGCCGGGCTCGTCCAAATGTACGCCCCCCTCCCCATCACTTAAAAACTCCAACTACTCCTACCCAGCCCGCGTAGCTCACTCTGCGTTCACAGAGCCTCCATCAACTTCGCCACCGTCTTCGACCGGGACCTCCCCGTAGACTTGGCCCCGACCCCCCCCTCCGCCCTCCTCTCCACCATCATCAAACAGTCCGGCGTCTCCTCCCCCTGCGTCCCCTGCCCCACCACCTCCGTCATGTTCCAGGACATCCACAACACCATCACCCTCCTCTCCATGCTCCCCTCGCGGTCCCGGAAGACCGACCACGTCGACTGGATCATCCACAAGGGCCGCCTCCAAGCCGAGCGGAAATTCCAAGCCGCCGAAAAGGACCAGAACCTCCTCCTCGACGCCGCCGACTATATCACCCGCGCCTGCCAGCTCGCCGCCATCATCTTCTGGACGGTCGTCGACCGCGGAGCCACCACGGCCGCACCGACGGGGCTATCGCCATCATCACCGTCATCATTATCATTAGCATCCCACGGCCCGAGCGCCCCAGCCATGGGCGGACTAGAGACGCTCCTCCTCGAGCTAGAGACGACGGTGGGCGCCGTCGATCGCGCCGTGTGGCTGCAGACGGCCCCCGTCGTGTACTCGTGGGTGTGTCTGACCGGGGCGGCGATCTCGGGGGACAGCCGCCAGCGCGGGTGGTTTCACTTCCAGCAGGTGCACCGGGGTGTCATGGCCGGCGGGGAGTGGCTGATGGATGAGTGTTGGGGGTATTTTGTTTGGTTGAGGGGGTTGAGAGGGTTGAGGGGGGGCGCCGAGGATGCGTGATTTGATGTGATTCATTTAAGTTAATGCCGTGATGACGTGTAATGATTATTGGACTGGGTTGGGTTGGGTTAGGTTAGGTTAGGTCTGAATGGCTTCGTATTATATGTATATGTATGGTATTTGTTTGGTTCGTCGGTACTCCGGAGCCGCTTCCTCGACAGCTAGCGAGCCTGCAGCTCATACTCTAGCGAATCACGCCGCGCTAGTTCTTGCTCGCCCTCTCGTGGAATCGGCTCCGGGAGCGCAATCTCGCTCAAACTCTGATACATGTTTTGTTGCTGGAGGTTGTTTCGTTTGGTTGGTGGTGATAGAGATCGTTCGAGGGACGGCCAGCGGGCGATTTCCTCGGGTGTGGTATGTTCCACTGGACAGGGGGAGGAGATCTCAGTGAGGGCACGATAAAGATCGAGTTGGCCGTCCGTTTTGCCTGCGTGTTGTTGAATCGGGGAAGCGTCGTGACCGGGCCCTGGGATTTCTGTGGGCGGCGGTTTTTTGAATACGGACCAGACTTTGTCGAGGAAGGGCATCTTCATTGCCTGGATCCGACGCAAGAAAATATATTGCTTAATTCCTGTCAGTGGACAAGTGGATAGAGGGGAGAAATGGCGTTCATGGAGTGAGTGATGTTGGTGGATCGCCACATCAGACGTCATGTTTACAAAGTTAAACTTGGTTCCTTTTCTACAAGCATAACCTGTTCCTTTACAGCAATAACGTCGGGATAAGAATGTAGCGGCCAGTAGTACGAAACTCATCATCCTGGCCATAACATAGATGCAATTACAAATAAAAATAACATCAGAAAATCAACCCCCAGATATTGGGCATATGTCACATTACTGACTCCCAACTACATCAACTCCTGTATCGCAGGGGTTGTGCTGAACTCCCCTGGGCGTCTGATTCCCTGGATCTGCACCTCAATATGGAATGAGATCCCAACCTCCTCTCCACCCCTTTCCAGAGTCCCGAGAAGCTGTCAGGCGACTGCAGATATCGCGTTTTCACACCATGTTCCTCACTCTCCTAACGGCGGCGTATATTGAATTCGTTCCGGGGTGTTTCTCCCGGGTCCGAGCGGCCTAGTTGACTCCCAGTGAAGAGAAAGCCGCCAGATAATACGGCACACGTATAGCCGAGTCTCGTGATCGAACAGGTGCAGGAAGGATGAAGCGTTGATCACCCGGAGGTGTCCAAGGGCTATTGACCTCCTCCACAGCGCTGCCGGCGGGAAAGAGATCTGCGGGGAAAAGCCGCTTGGTGGGGCCGGGGAACGTGTCTCTGTCGTTGAAGAGATCGAAGATCATCGAACCCGAGATCAAGAAAGTCCAAATCAGATCCATCGAGGACGGAGGTGGGGATACCATCGTATTTCACGGGCCAGATCGAGCAAGCGGGGCGGATCCGCACCATCGGAATCCTAACAGCAAGTCTCGATGCGCCAATAATAATCGCGTGCGATATCTCCGGCATCATCCCCCGATCTTCCAAGTTGTTGCTACTTAGGACTCCGATGAACAAGCATTGAGATTCCTGCTGCGTCCAATGGGCGTCTTGCCCCCTGTCGATCTGGTCTTCGCCCAGGGAGGCAGCACCAGTGAAACTGCCTCTTAGATTGACCTGACTATCATTTATCTATAGCCTTTCCCCATTCGAACTGCGATAACCTTTTTATTTGCCAGAGAGAGCTAGTCTCGATATTCGTTTTATCGTGGCGGCCGAGGCCTCTTCAGCTCCGCTACCGCCTGACTCGATATAGATCATTATGATAGTAACACCGCGACGTTCAGCGGATTGGATCTTCTATGTTTTGATACTATGTACGCCCTGGTCTCTGATTTGTCTATAACTCTATGACCTCCAAGTTGCGTGTCTCAGTTTTGTCTACCAGCTTGGCCGCGATTTGCAAGCGTGTGCTCGTCTCGAGGCTGGTTGCTTCAACATGGACGTACATTCGTATTCAGCTTGTATCTGGTTTACATATGCTTTCTCACACCTGGCATCATAACCTTTTGCACAAAAATTGTTGAAAACTTCTTTGTCAAACTGGGAAACTAAGTCTCTTCAAATTTTGTGGTCGCCGGGGATTCGACCACTTATGCGAATTCCCTCTTTACCCAAGATCTCGTGCTGTGAAATATGTCGCAACTGGCATCCTCACAGGAGGCAACAGAGCGCGGATCAGATGAATTCCGCGTTTGCTATTTTGGTGGGGATTGGGGGTTATTACTCTGGCTCTGCGCTTCTCCTATGCGAAACGGAATTATGAGGTCAAGGAGATTTTGGACCGCTGATCCTTGGGTCAGGTGTTGTTTGTTATATCAGATGTTAGCTTTATATTTTCACCTCATTCCGAACGGAGACTTAATTCATCTACTAGATGTTTGGCTGTCTGTCCTTTGTTATATATGGGTGCATGTGAGCTTAATTTCACCACCTGAGCCAAGTCTAGAAAGAAGTCGAGAAAAATCCGGATTTTCCTGGCAGCACTTCGGGGCTCCATGACACGATCATCTCTCTGGATGTGGTTATGGCTCGTCATCGCAGGGGCGAGGTTGGCTTTCACATTCAGACACCTCCTCCAGAAGCCGCAGTACAAGGTAGTTCCCGTGCCGTTTTGCGATGGAAAAGGGTGTGTCACCGACATTATCCGAGATATCAAGCCGGGCCTTTGCCCTCAACAGAAGCCGCACAATGCTAGCATCTCCCCTGCCGTTATACCGTCCAGACCCTACTGCGCCAAAAATCGGTGTTTGGCCCGAGTGACTCCGGGAATTGACATCGACGAGCCCACTTTCCAGAAGTATCTTAACCACCGTATAGTGGTGAGAGTCTACTGCGAGCCAGAGAGGGCTCCGTCCTAACTGGTCTCGATGGTCAGGGTAAACGCCCTTCATAAGTAATCTTTGTACTTGCGGTAAGTCTCCACACCTCGCGGCGTTGTATAGGTCGGCAATCATAAGATATTCCTGGGTAGGCGCGATTCCAAGTTGTGAGTGAAACAGGTCAAGAACGTCTTTCCGACCTCCACAGGCGGCGGAGCAAAGAGTGTTCTGAGAGACTTCACGCCTCATTTGGTCTGGATAGTTTTCGATAAGAAACGCCGTGATTCTGTCGCCGACAATCGGGCCTCCTGCAGCGGCGGACACGACGTCGGCCGTGATGTGGCGTTGGTTTGCTGTGCCGCCGAGTAGCAGTTTCATCACGTCTTCATCCCATGGATTCTTGGCCGAAGCCAGTATTATACCCGGTGTTATCTGTTGGCTGCGCGCCGAGTGCCTGAAAATGATTTCCATTATCCCTTGACACGAATGTGCGGCTGCGGCGGTCATGATGTCTTCTGTAATCTGTACTTGACCTTTGTACTTCTCGAAGATAAACTCTAACGTGCGGAAGTCATCATTGCGAATGACAGCTTCAAGTACGTTTTCGGTAATGCAAATCGGGTCAGACAGAATATGCATAAGAGCCAGTGCCAGACTGCCATTTCTTGCCGTGGCTATAAGGAGTTCCTCGGTGACTTGAACATCCCCTGCCCCGTAGTCCATCAGGAGTGATACGAGCTCTGGTACCCTAAGAACGCTTTCTGTGGCCACTTGCAGCATATCTTGACACGCCATGACCCGGTCGTGGCAATTTTCAAGCAGGAGTCGCAAAGTGTCGTCGCGCCCCCTACCCTGGTTGCCACACGCCGCAATGAGGGTGGCGCGTGTAGCTTGAAAATCGGGTGGGCAGCATTCCAGCAATCGCTCGACCATTTCCTTGCCAAAACGAATATTTCCCGCAGCGGCTTCGAGGATCCTATCATAATTATTGAGATGGAAGCAGCCCTGAAGACACTTGGAGAGATTTGCCGGCTCACCCCTTCTGGCTACACATAGGGTGAGATATTCAGTGTTATCTCCAGAGAGCAACCCTATCCTGAGCCTTGTATTCCGACTCTCCATAGCTGAAATTAACACATTCTCGGTTATCTGCACTTGATATCCTGCCCGGGTTTGGAGGGCTCGGATGATCCCATCTCCCGCAGAAAGGTTCTCAGCTGCGGCCACGAGAACCTCTTCGGTTATGTGGATTTGGCCCTGGGCGCGGTCAAATAGCAGCTCCCAGAGAGTAGTATCCCCATGCCTGGCTGCGGTTATCAACACGTCCTGGGTCATCTCAACCTGATCTGCGGTATGATCGAGGAGAAGTTCCATGATGTCAGCACTCCAATAATCATTCTCAATAGCAGCGAGCAACATAACTTCATTGATTGGGGGTGAATCTTGGAACTGCTCTAGCAAAAGTCTCACGACCGCTGCCCCGTTCTTGCGGTTCCCTATGGCGGCGATAAGGACTCTATGGGTCAATGTTAGATTTTGAAGGTCCTCTTTGCAGTGCTCGAAGAGAAATCGCAGGACCGTGGAGTTCTTCGTAGTATCAGCGGCTGCGGCTTCGACGATTCCTTCTGTAAGCTGGCAAAGGCCCCGATGGCGGAAAAACCCCAAGATCTCCTTCCCCGGGCCAGGATTTTGACATGCTGCAATGATCGTCACCTCCGTTAGCGGTATGTCATCAGCAAGTCTCCTCAGCAGCATCTTCACAACTTCCTTCCCATGGTTACGGTTCTTGCAGGCGGCAAGAATGACATCCTCGGTCACATCTATATAATTGGGATAGCCTGTCAACAGCATTTCGATGCTCCTATCTCCGTAAACCTCATTCCTCGCGGCTGCTGCCACAACACGTTCAGTGAGATGTTCCTTAGCAACGCCCTGATCGACCAGGAACCTCAAGGTCCTTTTGCCACAGTACTGAGCTGCGATGCAGAGCACCCCCTGAGATACTTGGGATTGGAACTGCGGCCGATCATGGTCTTGCAAGATCTTCAATATCTCCGTCGGGCAATAAACGTACGAGAGCACCTCGCTAAGGAGCGCTTCAGTAATCTGACACTGGCTTCCCTCGTAATGCAATAAAAGGTCCAGAACCTTCTTCCGGTGGGCGGTGTTGTTGGCTGCTTCGATAATACTCTCCTCGGTTATCAAATAACCCCCTCCCTTCTGGCGGAGGATTAGTGCAACTATCTCATCCGAGCAATATCCAGCGGCCAACGCGAGCAGTCTTTCAGGTGGTCGGGGGCAATCAAGCGCTAGTAACGCCTCTATGCAGCACCGACTATTATGCTGTAATGCGAACTCCAGATATGTTTTTCCCCTGAAATTCTCAGCGTGAGGGTTCAGGGTGCCACCATTGATTCGTTCTTGAACTACCTCGAAAAGGTCGAAGGCGATGGCCACAAAGATGTCCGAAAACCTCCTTCCAAAGTCTTTCCCACGGTGGAAGCCTAAGTGCAACGCCTTTTCTTCCCATAGTCTGAACGCCGGGGTTGGGTCGGGTTTATGTGACATGAAGTGCGATATCAGTACCTGAAGGGTGCCAGTAAGTCGTGTGTGCCCCGCGCGTTGACAATGCACAGGCCAATACATAGCTGCATACTCGTATATTCCCCCAACTATTTCCCGAGTAACCATGAAAGTCGTGTCATCCCCATGCCCAAACAGCTCCGTGGCTGCGTTGGGATTGGCAGAGCCTATAAGGGACCATAAGCAAGTCTCGGCAACCAGAGCGTGAGTTAATTCCGTCTGGAATATGCGCTGTTTTTCTAGAAACTCTCTCACGGACAGATGGGCGAATCGAAATATTTCAAGCGAAGGGTCAAACACGACAAGATTGCAGCATAAGTCCAAGACTTCGTCCTTGCTTAATACCTGAAGAGTGGGTGACCCAGGACGGATCGATACGGCAGTAAGGAACTCTTCCAGTCTTAGTCGGCGCTGTCCGCAAAGTAACAAGCTGAATGTATTCGTCGCGAATTGTCGGTCAGCGTCGGCCGGGGATTGCCTGATCTTAGTGAGGATCTCCAGGTAGAGGTCCTCTAGTCTCGGTGGCAGCTTTCCAATTCGTTCTTGAATAGCTTGATCAGTTTTCAACTCGCACAGGGCCTGCAATTGTAAGCTCGCCCAACGAAACCTGGCCATTCTGTCAGCAGTGCAACGCATACATCTTGTCCAAGACTCGAAGGACTTACATCCCATTTGCGTCCTTGCTGAGGGTTGCAATGATCGAGCCTTTCACCGCATCCCGATCGGTCGAAAACTTCAATAACAATCTTCGACCCATCAGCCTCTCCGTCTCGGACTTGACAAAATCGTAAATATCCTTCGAATTGCTTTCCGATGACAGCTCGAGGTTCGGGTAACTTTCCAGGTGGCAAACGATATCTTGATCATCACGGCTCGATATAAAAATCTTGAGCAGGGTGGATGATTGCTGCAGGATATCGTCAAAAGCCTGCAAGAGATCACCCCTTTTCTCCGGGTCACACTCATCGAGCGCATCGATCACTAGAATCACCATGGAGTGAAGAGGGAGCAGCTCCAGAATCAAGGCACAACTATCCTCGAGCTGTAGTCCCTTTTCCGGAAACCCCAGCTCCTCTTGTTCTTGAAATTTAGCCGTGACAGGATCTAGAAGTGAACCAGTCAAGCTATCGCGCGAGAGCTGTCGAATGATGCTCGCGAGAATATCGCTTGGATTGTAGCGACTCGGTTCAGCGGGGTTTCTGGAACAATAGAAATACGCTGGTGGAGGGGATTGGCCATTCTTAGCGCTGTCGAAAAAATCCTCAATAACCAGCGAGCTACGTCTGTTAAAACTCGTTCTAGAGCAACGAAGCCTGGAGACCTACGTCAATTTACTCTTTCCAGAACCTGGAATCCCATGCAGCCATAGTAGAGACGAGGCGCTTTCATCCTTCCATTTCTTATATGTAGGATCAGCTAGCAGCCAGGATCCAGTTCCGGGTAGAAAATCTGATCTCGTTTGCTTATGGTACTGCTGGTAGGGCTCCGTGGATATCCACTGGAGAATCCTGATTCGTTTGGACGCTACAGACAGATATGAGGAGTCTGACGTTAGCTTGAGAGGGTGCGGTAGCATACCATCGAGATCATCCCTGACGTCCAATATCGCCCTGTGAACCCTCTTTAGAGGGGTCTCGATATTAGTAAGAATTCGTTTCAACTCCGTGTGCCGCTCAAGTTGCCCTATATACAGTAAGTGAAAGGCTTTCACGGCCTCAATTCCGGGAATTCCAACCCTCAACGTTCACCATCGCTGCACATTGGTCAACAGTCTGTTGTGCAGAGATGATCTCCTTGAAATGCCCCTCAAAGTCGGGGGTGGCCAACAACGCGTTCTTGATTGAGCGTTCTGTCTTTTGTTCAGCAACCTACCCTCAGAAAAGGACGAAGGGCACTTACTGAGTGTACCATTCTGGAAATATTCTTTTGCTCTCGCAAGATAAAGCAATATCCTGCTGTACAGCCTGGACAGCGCGGGCCGCAGCTCACTAGTAGCTGCTGAGACGGCCCTTAGAAATATCTCTTCAAAAACAGCATACCGGGAGATCATCTCGGCGAGGGACGTGGCATGCTCGAGAATCAACTCCGTGGCCTTGAAGTCACTAACTGTCACCTGGTTGGCCTCCGTCAGTGTTACTCTGAAATAAGGCCATCATACATACCTCTAGGAGAAATCTGACCCCGGCCCACGGAAGAGCTGCGTGGAGAGGATCATACTGCACTGCAACATCCCCGATTTCCTTAAAATGCTCGATCCATTTCACTACCTTGGAAAACAGGTCTCTGACGATGACTCTCTCGCCGTTCTTCCGTTTGTAGCATATACGGTTCTGTTCGCAGCGCTGGATCTCCTTGTGGGTCATCTGCAGCAAGTCTGCCAGGATTTCTAGTTTTTCGGGACGTTGGAAATCGAGGTTCGCCTGGTCATCCTCGCTCAGCGAGGCGGCGGCTTCCTTCCAGAGATCATTCCTAACGTGGGAATATTCCCAGTAAGCCACATTCTCACGGGCTCTGGCGGACTCAGGACGCACCTGCTCGGGCTGGGACTCATCTTGGCATGTCTTCTCGGACGATCATCGTACGAGTCATCCTAGTACTGTTGGCTGAAGGTTGGACCAGTGGAGATATGGGTCGCGCGTAAATGAAAATGGGAGATGGCCATGCGTACCCCGCGCGGCTGGACTTGCATTCCAAGCTGGCTCTCTCCATTGTAATTCGCCAAGCACGACTTATGTTGGGTATCACAGTTGTATCCCTCATCTCATTGGTTGTCTTTATTTATAGCCCCAATAGTGCTTCACAGCATCTCTGCCGTCCAACATTGATTGTTTTTTAATAGGTAGTCATTTAAGCCAGGAGCGGCGAATAGAGCCTAGATGGGAAATCCCCCAAAAGCAAAGGGCGCAGTCTGGATTGAAAGGTACCTTTATGGGGCCAAAATGCCTATCTTCACTCCGTGCGCGGTGGCTGAGCCTGCACTTCGCCTCCTCTGATTCGGCCCCCATCGTGCCATCAACACGGCCGATTGAGGTATATAAACTATAACAAGTACCATCGAAACCACTGCATCAACCACATCTCAACACAATCATCCTCAGTCATTCTCAATCATCCTCAATTTACAACTTTAAATCTCCTACAATGTCGGCCCTCCTCAAGTGTACACTCCTCCTCCTCACCCTCACCGTGACCGCTTCCCCAGTCAAGCGCGGCGACCCCATAAACATCATCACCGGGAACCCCGGTGACCCTGCTGTTATCAGTAATAACGATTGTATGTGGTCCAGCCGAAGTAGGCATGGTTGTGATATTAATTGCGTCCACAGGTTTCGACAAGTCCACCTTGTGCCATGAGTTGTGCCATGTCGTACAACAAAACAACCCAGCCTATCTTAGCCAGTGTTACGATGACTGTTATCGAGATTTGGCCATTAACTGCGACAAGAACCCCAATGTGACTGGTGGTGGCAGTGGGAATGGGTCTGGGTCTGCCGGACAGGTTGGAAGCTAAGGATGAGCTAGACAAGAGTTGTTGGAAGTTCGGATATGAGGGGGTATATACCTTGTGGAAAATATCTTTGCTCTTTTAAATCTGCGTCTACTTTCTAGGACGACGGTGTTGATACAATCTTTGGTGAATTCATGGCAATGCAATTGATTTCATTCTTTTCTTTATTCTCACGTACATCAAGTACGGCCACCAACTCTTTCCCATGAATATCACCTATCACTGTAGAACTCGAAACAAAAATGACAATCAAAACTTAATCTACTCTGACCTGACAGTTTACAGGCATCAGAACCGTCCCCCGATTCCCCTCAACAAGCACATCCACCGATCCTATACCATCTCTTCAAACCCCCCCCCCCCCCCTTCCCTTTTTTTCCCCTTTTTTTTTCAATTACAAGCAAAAACATAATCACTCTTATAACTAAAATACAAATCCCCCGCCGAAGTCCCCATCTTAGCCGTCACCGGCGCACACGCAAAACTATTCACATACACCGGCCCCGCATACTGACTAAACGACCCGGAGTCCTTGTCGCAACTGGTCCCCCCGGCCTTGCACACACGCAGGTACATATACCGCTTGCTACCAACATTGTTGTCGAGAACCACGCACCCCTTTCCGTTCTTCTCGTAGGCGAAAAGCGTCGCTTTGCGTTTATCTGGGTCCACGCCCTTGGGGAGCGGGATGGCCTTGCGGAGGGTGTATCCGGAGCCGCATAGGGTGGCTCGGGCTTCGTGCGTGTGGGTGAGGCTTAGGCTGGATGTGTCCGTGCTGGGAGGTGTATCCGGGATTGTTGTGGAGAGGGCGAGGAGGGGGGGAATGAGGAGGGTGGGTAGCAGTTTCATTCTGGTTGAGATTGGGTAACTTGGGTAACTTGGTTTGATGGGTTTGATTGGGACCGGTGGGAGTATAGTGGGTGGGATGTTAATGGCACCGAGCAGGAAAGATCGTTCCTGTGATTGTATATGGGAATAGAGATCTTGTGAAAAGCGATGCCTCTATATATTCGTCTGGAGCGGCCCCCACGACGGGTCTTTGGAAATGCGATACGAGACGTACTGCGGCTGAAGGTGACCTTTCTCGTCTACCTGATGGGATCTGCAGCAGCCAAGAGTAGATTTCTCGTCGTTCTTCGTATAGTGAAGGGTTGACTACCAATTCGAAAAGACAGATGAGGAGTGAGTACCTATAGAGTGTGGGGAGGGCCTGGATGTACCCTGGAGGACTCAATCGAACTATCCAATTGACTTCCAGTGCTGACACTTTAGCTTCGCCCAATGACACCCTTCCGGTCTTAGTGTGAAGGCTAATGCTAGCGGACACGAGACAGCTTAACAACAACTTGGAACTCATGACTGCTGCTCGTCCTGGAGGTAGTATGGTGGGTGAATTTTCCCCATGAGCTGCGAGCGACGCCAGGTAGAAAGTCGTCACTTGGGTGTTTGGATTTTCGAGATCTCCGTATATGGTGATAAGCCTACTGAGGGCCTAACAACCTCCCTTGGGTATATCCTATTTTTGTCAAGGGGAGCCCTGTATATTTTTGTATATTTTATCCATCCCAGGACCGACGCAGCACTTGTTGATATTACAACTCGAGTAGCATTCATCCTGCCTAAACCTTGTACCCCTGATGAGGTGCAATGCTTTTCAAATAGCTTCGCCATCCATTCTCATCCAGCCACGTAGCCCTCACTTCGTGGATTGCCGGAGTAAGCCCGGTGACGCCAATGCTCAAAACCTCCCCAGGAACTACATCGATGCAGTTGTCCTCTAGCACAATCTGCGGGTTATGTTGGAACTCCAGGAAAACCCCCTTCATCGGAAGTTTGCTTGTCAATTCCAGAGTTGCCTTGGGACCATCCACCAGGGTCCGGGAGAGGGTGATCGAGAAACTATTGGGATCGCTAGCAAGAGGAACCTCCCGCAAGGGCTCGTGGAAGTTCACATGGCGGGCTATTGCAGACTGTCTAGCCTCCATGGTTTTGGTAGGCAACAGATAAATCGCGCATACGACTTCTTCGTTCTTGAGAGAAGATCCGGCCACGTATGGCCCTATATCCACTACCCCAAGCTCACTCGCCTGATTCGGTTCGAGACTCTGCTCAGTACAGAGGCGATGGCGGCAAATAGGCCTCCCTGTCCGCACATCCCATGCTTGAATGTCGACATTGACGGTCTCACTGCGCAGTGTCATATTACACGCCCACGCCTCAAGCTGTACGAGCCCATCATCCCGCACCTTTCGGACCAACCCCGCTGTAATCGGCGCATTCTCCCTCTTCACGGCCCAAAACGCCATTTTTCTGTTGAAATCAGAGTCGATGATGGCCCACGACGTAACCGGCCAGCAGTCATTAAGCTGCCACACCAACGCGCCACCACAGGTCTCCCGGTGTGGGCCCTTCCAAAGCCGTCGCCAGGACCGGTAGGCTGTGGCCACCGCTTCGGATTGGATTAGCTGCGTGCCATAGATATAACCTTGGAGAGTGCTTTGGTTGAGGTTGATGTTGCTGGTACAGTACGTTTCCAGGATCTCGGGCCCCTCAGGGCATTTATTGTGCCACTCCATGTACTCGTTCGAGGGGAGTGGGAGACTCCCCGGCGGAAGAATCCCCGGGAAGAATTTGAGGGTGGTCGACAGGGACGGTGCAGCCTGCATTCCGAACTCGCTGATGAAGCGTCCGCTGAGTTCGGGGTACTGTTGGTATGGGAATCGCTCTAGATGCCAGACGTGCCACTGGTGGACGTCCCCTTCGGTCGTGGAGTTGACAAAGTCCCCCCCGAATGGAGACCCCGGCCAGTATGGGGTGCCCGGGGAGAGCGACTGGCACAGGTCTCGGAAAAAATGTTCGTAAAAGACTCGAGCTGGAAACAGGGAGTGTAGGATGCTGTTGATGTCCTTATCGTCGGGGTTGTATTCGCTCCCGGAGAAGAGTGGGATGATGTAGTCCTCGTTGTTGCCACACCATAGCGCGATCGATGGATGATGTCGCAGACGCTTGATATTCTGGATGACTTCTAGCTCTACAGACTCCCGGAATTCGGGGTAGGCGGGAAATATTCCGCAGGCGAACATGAAGTCCTGCCAGACGAGGATGCCCTGTTGGTCGCAGGCTTCGTAAAACGCATCAGGTTCATAGATGCCTCCTCCCCACACTCGGATCATGACCTGGTTCGATTCCCGTGCCATTGAAACAAGATCTCTATATTTCTCTGCTGTAATCCGGGGAAGTAAGGAATCAGCTGGGATCCAGCAAGAGCCCGCCGCGAAGATGGGAACGTTGTTAATTCGGAAATAAAAGCTAGATCCTTCCTCGTCCTGGAGCGGCTCCTGCACCAGCTCAACCTGGCGAATGCCGAATGTTTTCTCCGCAGTATCGAGGGTGATACTGGATCCAGCTGATTCAGTCATCAACACAACTTTTGCTTTGTAAAGTGGTTGTTTTCCAAGTGTGAAGGGCCACCAGAGCTGTGGGTTCTGAACGACAAACCGAGCCGAGCATTTCGAATTCTTGACCTCCAACAGCTTCGAGTCAATACGGACGCCCTCTATCTCGAGGGAAGCGCCCCCGTACGTAGCTCCCCCTTCGACGTCCACCAGAATATCGATATCCGCTCGACTATGATCCGGTGCCAGCCGAGTCTGAATCGAAGTCTCGACTATGCGAGACGTATAAGCCTCCAAATAAATAGGCTTCCAGGGGCCACAATCAAGTAGCTTAGGACCCCAATCCCAACCCTACACAAGAACCCCATCGTTAGCATCCCATCTTTCCCCTTCCAGACCTCACGATAGGAATGACCTACAAACTGATACTGCGCCTTTCGAACCGCAAGCCTCTCCAACCCAGAACTAAACGCCATCCAGTTATGTTCGGGGTGTTTCCGTATTTCCTCGGCGCCCTCAGCCTCGATGGCATGAAACGTGATCCGGAGCGTGTGCCGTGCCTGTTGCGGTCTTTCTCTGATGTGTTCGGTGATATCGATGCGGTGCGCCACGAACATATTCCTCGCCTCGTGGATGACTTTACCATCCAGATACACCGTCGCAACTGTATCCAGGCCCTCGCAAACGAGGACTACCCGCTGTTTGACGTTTTGTGTCCATTTTTCGGGGACCGTAAACACGCGTTCGTATGTCCAGGCTTTCTCCCCCACCCACTGAACTAGCTGCTCGTTCTTCCCGTGGAAAGGATCCGGGATACGCCCGGCGGCGAGCAGGTCCAGATGAACCGTCGTCGGGAGGGGTCTTGCGGACTGCCATTCTGCGAGGGCGCCGGCTGTATCGCTGGCTGACCGATATCGCCAGCCGTCGCTGAGTACAGCGATCTCGCGGGTGTTACTCATAATCGAAAATAGGGTTCAATTTTCATAGTTATTTATATTTATTCAGGCTCATATCTCTCATCCGCGACAGGGCTCTTCCAGCAATCCTATCAGATATGGATGGTTTTTAGAGGTGAGAGAGATCAAAAAATCCGGGGAAGAGAGCTGGGGGTGTTTGGGCATCGAATAATCCCTCGTTCACAGGTCACGCACCCACAATACCTCGGTTGAGTTTGAGGCGACCAATCTGCAACGTCCACCATATGCCGGGCAGAGGGGAAATGGAGGTCACCTGGAGTATATAACTTGAGATATACATATACGCCATGGAATATGCCGGGCCATTCTGATGCTGCTGTTGAGTAACCCGCTGCTGATTCGAGACGCGGGTGACATTCTCGGGTGACAACAAATGCGATCTACTTAGAATTGAGAGTTACCAACAGTCGACAAGATTGGGAATTTATGTAAGCTGAGGGGTGCACCGTTATATGGTTATATACAGGGATGATGACTATTTACCCGTCTCTCTCTGTTCTAATAGCGTGTCCTAATATAATAGCTTCAAAGCATTTATTATAAAGACGAGGCTACAGGAAACTATTTGTCACCCGGGCCACCATCAATTAGGCCCAAGCCTAGACTTGCGGGGTAATAGGGAGGTAGTTCACTTTCTTTTTCTTTGAGGGGACATTGTCAATGATGAGAAATTCCCTATACAAGCAGCTATACCAGAATGAACCCATGTAACCTCCCAGTAGACCAACCCCTCTCATCCACTGCTGAGGACGAGCTCTAAACTCGGTCATCAGGGAGAGTGCTGACGCTACGACATAGGCTGGTGTAGCCACTGCGCCGGGGTGTATAGGTGAACAGGCCTAAAGAAATCATTCTATCTCACTCCCTCTACCTGAGCTACACTTGTTACTATGGACAAGGCACAACACATCACCGACACGGGCACAGACCGGTCGTATAACGTGGCACACCCGATGGATCAAGTGTGATATCGGCAGGCACCCGTCTCCCGTGCTGTAGCTGTGAAGCATGCGCTATTTTTGAGTGAGCTCTACTGCACAGACTACCAGCAACGGTGGCCGGCCGGGATATCCGACCCTGAGGTAGCTACCAGATGCAAGTCGTATCCACATTGTCGCCAATGCATCATGTTGGACACAATCGGTGGGAGTAAGGGAATAGTGGGTTTCTATTATTCACACTCACGCATCAACATGGGGTGATCGTAAGACCTTCGCTGTTTGTCTCCCGCAGCTGTTATCAAAAATTCATATACACTCCGCAAAGGGGTCTTGTATACGAGAGAACAATCTGCAGGTTGACTGGAGTCGCCATATCCCATAAAAAGATGCAGCTAAAGAAACGGGCGAGGCATTCTCGGTCTTCTATGGCAAGCTTTGTATATTATGAATGTCCGCTACTATACTTCCAAGATTCGCGCTCCAGTCCCGATCCGGCCAATGATCGATCTTATGAGACTTTTAAAATCTGATGAACGGATTGTAATCCGGGTTCGGGTCAGAGGTCAGTCACTGTCAGACAAGCGCCATCGTCCTCGAAAATGGAGGCCGGTATAAGCACGGAAACTGAGGCCCTAAGTTGGCGATTGAAATTGACGCTCACTAGATATTACTCGTCGCTGACCGCCGGCCCACACCTAGTTGGACTTGTTGCGTACTCTGAGCCGCCAGGGGAATGGGGTTGAGGAGAATTACGGGTCAACTACAAGTCTCTTAGCGGTATTTGGATTGATCCGGGAGCAGTGTGATTTACCATTTGACACCAGTCTCCAGTAGAAGGGGAGCATTCGTTATATCGATGAATTGTCATATCTTGTATTTTAACCACCGACACTCCAAGGACCCTTTCTTATCCCTCATTGAGCTATGAACAACTTTGATCTGAGTTTGTCATGGAAAGTAACGCGGGATATACATTTTACCTGCTCGGATTGGAATTAGGGCTCGGATCTATGGCACTCCCATCCACTGCGGACCCCCACTAGACACACATATCTATCTGACAGGAAGTCACAGCTTTGCTTTTTACGGAGTTATCATGGATATCTCTCGCAGTCTCCGTGAGTTGCGCAGTGGAGATGCATACGGCCCTGATTGGTGGAGTCACATGACTGAGCCTCCGTCTCAACCCGGACTAGGGCGAATGAGGGGCAGATTTCATTTTCAGGGCAGCCCCTGAACTGGGGGATTCCGGGGACCACCGTCAGTGTGCTTTGGGATGGACCAAAACTCCAATAATGCCACAGGCCAGGACAAGGCCCCGGAGCCGGTCCTGTTCGTAGGGGGGCCAGCCCTGACAAAAGCTGGCAAGATCCGATCCCGTCTTCTGCGCCGTGTGTTCAGCGAGGCGCGTGCGAAGAGACGGCAAGATGCAGCCAACGAACTAGACGTTCTGCTGAAACAAAGAAATGCGACTGCATGTCGTTGTAATGGGCCTCGAGGGCTCGAGTCCTCGAGTGGTGGAGATCTACTAGTCACGCTGGACAGGCGCCTGCTTATGCCGAAACGAGTGCCAGGGGGCGGCAGCACCAGCACCCAAGTGAGCAATCACTGTGCGACCTGCGGGGGCCTGCTTGTGGTGACTGATCCCGGGCCATCTGCTGCAGGATCCTCGAACCCACCATTAGAGTATCTGGGAGCAGGGGACTCGGATCCATTCCTAGACCTGGACGCTCCCGCCTGCACGCGCAGGAGCTGCTGCACTTCGCGGCCCATGTAATCTGGCCGAACTTCCGTCCCATGTCGTCCTACGCAGCCAACTGCTACGGCGCGTGGGTCTCGGGCCCGGATGAGAAATTAAAGCTGTACGCGGTCCTGTGGGCGGCGTCATACCATCGCGACGTTCTTCGCATTACCTATGGCGGGCCGGATCCGCAGTTGGACTCGCAGGAACAGCTCCAGTTAAAGGCACTCGCCCTCCAGAGCGTAAGACACGAAGTCGCGAAGATTTCCCGAGTGACGGCCCCGGACGCGTTGATTATGTGCATCCTCTACCTCGCCGTCAACGATGCTCACCGCACGAAAATATCCCGGGATCCGAGCCCGTTTACTCCGCCATTCACCAATTTGAATTCGCTCGAGTTCTACGGGAGCCGCGAGTATCACCCTCTCCACTGGAACGTCGTCATACGCATCGTGCAGCAGTTCGGCGGGATCGGCTCCCTGCGCCTCTTTGCGCTAGGCTGGCTCCTCTCTTTATCCGAACTCATGAATGCCGTTCATATGGTCCGCAAGCCCGTTTACCCCATGATGAGTACCCACGGCCAGATCCTTAGCCTGCCGCCCCCGATCGACCTGTTTCAACCACTTGGTTTCCCCTCGCTTCACCACCAAACGGCCGGAACTGGCTTCTACGACCTCACATCTCTCTACCAGCCCGTGCGAAAGGAGATTGTGATGGTTTTAAGGGACCTCGGGCAGCTTTCGTCCGTGGTTGAATTCTACGCCGTAAACTCTTCATTCTGCAACCCCATGGTCCTGGATTTGCTCGGCGATTGTCGGAATCTGATCCACCACCGCCTTCTCTCGTTGCCTGATGAGAACGACGACCCGGGGCTTGTCTTGGATCGCCAGGAGGACCAGGCCCTCCCCCATAGGGAAATCTCCCGCCAGATATACCTTACCTGTCGCCTCAGCGCGATCTTGTACGCCGTGCAGGTCACCTTCCCCGTTCCCCGGTGTGCGCAGCTGCGGGAATGTCTTCTCGCGCGGCTGTCTTCTATGATTGAGTGGCTTATCACTCGGGATATCTCCAGCCCGTTAATTCTGTGGTGCTTGGTCGTTACAGTTATCTCTCAAAACCAGGAAGCCTCGAGCGATCTAACAGTGCATCTTAAAAGGATATGCCACGATCTGGGGATAAACTCCCTGCAGAAACTCGTGGTGATGCTGGGCTCCTTTGCTTGGGTGTGCTCGGCGGGCCACGATGGCGTTCAGGCAATATGGAAGGGTCCTGTGTGTGAATAGTGGAAGAAAGCTCGAAGTAGACGATTATATATGGAGTCTCTAGCGTTAATAATAATATTACATTCCCTATCTGGGTACCTTAGGTAGGTATTATTGCTGGTAGCGAGTCACTTCATCCAATGAGACTCATCCATTATTACACCAAATCCGGTTAGGCTGATTGGCGGCTCAGGCGTTGGCCAATTATAGAGCTTACTATACCCTGGAAGGTTACTGTGGATCCTCGTCCCAGGAGATGATGCTTTCGATATTACTGATCAGATGGTGTACCCAGGTGAACATGGGCGGCAAATGTTGCAATAATGATTATAATAATGATAATGACAATCATAATAATAAACATTTGATCAGCTAATCAAACATAAAACATCAAGATTGGTCTGGTGCTTGTCATTGCCCACTAGAATCTCCAACTATATAGGAAACGCCCTGCCATTAAATTGGATAATGCAGCTCGTTTAGAATTTACTAGCTAAGGGACCCTCAGGGACTAACGATATTTTGTTGGCAACTTTGAAGCATTGGTGTTATCGCACCAGTCTTAAAACTATACACTACTAAGTCTGGGATACATAGTATTTGTCAGTATAAAGCAGCCACCACTCCCCAGATGTTTGCTGTAACTCATCATAACGAGGTTCAATCCTCAACTTGAGATGGCGTCTAGATAGTGGAGGGATATCCTGGACTTAGTGTCCACTCAAGCCTTCTTGATAAGCACGCCCTGAATCCTAGGTAGACAACTAAACGCATCCTCGGGCTCCTCGATATCGCCCGGGTTCTCCCACCCTCCACTGTTGAGAATATCCGCCAATACATTCCGGTTCATACAACACCCGACAAATGTGCTCCACGCAGGATTCCAGAAAGCTATCGCATGTTAGCCCTTTCACACTCCCTCCACGACTCCACCTCCCCAAAAGAAAAAACTAGCAGGAAGATACCTTGCACTGCGCTCGTCAAATGATTTCTGCTCCGTCCATGTTCCCAGAATATAAATTTGCCGCCGGGCTTCAGTAGCTTCCACACCTCCTTCATCACGTTCTTGGGATCCTTGACCGCACACAGGACCTGGATGCATAACACCGCATCGAGGCTCCCTTCCGTTATCCCCTCCGCTCTGAGGATATCGCTATCCTCAATGCCACAAACAATAAGCTTATACTTATCCTGAAGACCGTGCTTCTCCAACTTGGCGTCTATGTCATCTCTAAAGTGCGGATTAGGCTCAACACCATAGATATAGTCGACGAGCGAGGCATTGAAATTATGGATCTGGTTTCCGGGTCCAGGGCCCAGGTCGAGAATAACGCCGGCGGCGGCTTGGACGAGCGAGGGGACAATGGTTGTATCTTCGAAGGTGATGAAATTGCTAGCTATGCATGGGGATCAGTCGGTGCGCTAATTGAGGGGATCTATGGTAGGTAGCTTACAGGTCATACTGAACATCTTTGCGGTGGCGGCATCTCGAATTGATTGCAGGTGGACCAGTGCTGCGAGACCGTCTCGCCGAATTGCTTCTGTGAGAGCTTTCCAGTGCACTGCAGAGGAAAGGAAGCTTAGTAAAGTTATAGAAGTGATACCTAGCAAAGACTGACGACAAATAGATAACCAGATCAGGTCCCAGGGACGGAGAAGGGATGCAAGGCGGCCTTTGGGGGGCATGACTATCTACGCGAGCCGGTTGGAAATGATGTTGAACCTCTAAAGACAGAGCAAAAAATGAAACAGGTGGGTGGTTGAGATTTGGTCGGAGTAGGGATGCGAAATGGATGCTGGAGAGAAAACAGAAGTTGTGCGTATGCCACTAGGACTCGAGTGATAATCTATAAACTCTGGCTCTGCGAGGAGGAAGGGAACCAGGCCGAGCCACGGGGATGTAGTATCAATTTATACTGCCCGGCCCCTCCGACTAGTCTCTCGGATAACGCGTTGTGTGGGATTTAGTGCAGGATTTGTTACACCAAACATTCCAATCTTATTCCTACCGAGCATACCGCCATACACGGTCCTAAGTACATCCCAAGCGGAGCTAACACATCGAGGGTAGCAGATCTTGACAAAAAGAGAAGAAATATACAAGACTGTGCGTGCCTTACTGCTCCTAACCCTGCTTTCAGTAAGCTTCCCGCCCAGGGCACCTTGCCTGTGGCGTGGGAAGGCACAATTCTGACTACCTAGGTTTTAAAGGATAAAGTTATGCCTGAAGGAAAATACAAGGCATGACATCAAACAGTGCAACTCTGTGTGATGATAAGGATGGTCTTAGGTGCCTAGTATCTACTAATAGTTGTAGAGTGAGGCATGGGGCTCGCACCAATGAGATTCTGCACTACATACCCCGCCCGGATTCTATCCATATCCAGATCGCATCATTTCGCAATCCACGGATATTTGACATAGCAATTCAACATCAACATGGGGCTAAAGCAAAACCCCGATTATCAGGGCCAGTAACCCCAGAACTGGCGAGAACGTTTGCAACAACACCGCTCCGCCTGTAGGCGTGGGGGTAGGAGAAGCCGTTGGCGAACCCGTCCAGTTACCGGTATACGAGACACTCACAGCCTTGTCAGTGTACGCGATGACAGCAAAGGTCAAGTAGAATCCCCGTGTATCAACATCGAAGGACAAATGTACCGGTCCAGCGGGGGGGGAGTCCACACTGCAACTCCATCATTAGCTTTTCACCATAGCACTAAAGCTCACATGACCTACTTTGCATAAATATCCCCATCTGCTTCGAGGACAGTGACATTGCGAACTTCCCCGTCAAGGTTAACCTCAAGATCATAATGTCCATCCTTGAGCTGCCCAAGGTCAACAGCAACATAGGTAAGCGACCCATCACCTGCAGGATCACGCAGGGTGGCGTTCGCGGCAGAGAGAGTCAGGGAGTTGGTATCGTCCTGGCGAGGCATCAATGCTGGCAGAGGAGATAGATCTTCTTCCAACTTTTCGTCCTCTCGTTTAACCCAGTAAGAGCTGGGGCACCCCCCCACGACCCGGACCAACAGCTTGTCACCCGCTTTCGGGTTACAGTTCTCCGTGACCTTGGCTAATATCGGGCCCTGCGTGCCGGAGTTCTGGTATCGTTCGATGCAGAGTCTGGTTTGGACGTTTCCGGGTTGATTGTATTGGGCTGGACTGGTGTATTAGATGCTGGTGAATTATAGCTTACGGAAAGGGGGTTGGGTTGGTTACCTGGTGGGTATTCGTCGCATTGATAGCTGTTGCGACCGACTACCCTATTCGCCTCTATAATTCCCATTAGCCTAAGTATGTGCTCTTGCGGTATATCCCGCCCATTGAGCGGTGTTAGCGAGTCTGGTTGCTTCGATGAGACACATACCAAGACAAAATCCATCACAGTCAACAGAGGTATACCGATTCTGTTTACCACCTCCATTGTACTCTAGGATATCCTCCCAGTCATTCAGGCCAGATGGAATCTGCCCAGCGTTCTTCCTTGCACGCATCCCTGGATTGCAGTCAGCGTCATACCTAATCCAGACTAAGTGAAAATCCATAGTACCTCGACATGTGCTGTCCACCAACTGATCAGTCTGGCCCGGAATCCTCTTCAAATTCAGGACCATAACCTCCTGCTTCGTCGCGACATGGCACGCACGTGTACAGAAATTCTCAAACGGATACCGTGTGCGCTGTTCGAGATCGCGTTCTTCTAGATCAACATCGCTTTCCCCATACTCTGCTTCCTGACCCTCCAAATTTCGCGGTGTGTTCGGCTTGCATGGACCGGAAGTATACGCGGCTGTAGTTGTTGTTTTCGTTGATGTCTGCGTGCGGGTCTGCGTGGTTGTTATCGTGGTAGTAGTAGTACTAATCTCCGCCGTCTTCGTTGTGGTTCTTGTAGTTGTAGTGGTAGTTCTCGTCATGGTCGTGGCCGTATAAGTCCAGACGAGCGTGGAACAAAATCCATCACTGCCACATTGGCCGTTCTGCGGACAGCACGACTGCGGACAACACTTGTATCCTAGTGGACAGACATCGACACCAGTGCAGCACATCGCTTGCGAGGGATAGTAGTAGTAATCGGTGTTGAGACAGCAGCTGGCGGCGGGGGGCTTACAGCCCCAGTCTGGGCATGGTACTACAATTAAACAACAATTAACTATCCTTTAACATCATGGATGGTGAGTGAATCAGGAGTGCATACCCCATCCCGGGTTCAAGCAACGCCTTTGCCGCTCCTCGAGCGCCCTGGCGTCGAGCGGCGTTGTCTCTCTCACCCCTGAAGAGGTCCTGAGTTCCTCGCCAAAGGTCAAGTTGCCTGCAAGCACATATACGTATTCCCCGTTGTCTTCGGCGAATTCTCCTGGAACAAGTGGTTCAACCGCCTGCGAGAGCGTGCGGCCTAGCAAGACGCAAATCGAAACTGCTGTGAGAAGTTGCATCTTTACGCTGCGTCAAGGGAGGCTTGATACAACTTGACTCAACCCCTCATTTTCGTTCTCCGGTGGGACGAAATTACCTTTAAAGTAACAGCCACCGCCGTGCGACAGGGTTGCTTTCACACCAGTAGCCTCGCAAGGCACACTTGGGCGCTGGGCCAAGAGGAGGCTAGAGTGAATCTGGATACATTTCGAGGTTTCCCCTAGGTTTATAGGTCTTGGGGCTCGTTCCAACACGAGGAATACGAAAGGTTAAGTTATGACCTCCAATCGAAGTGGGCCTGAACCCTTGCGGGGACAGGGGTTAATCTCGTATCCATTTTAATTTTGTGTCGGTCTTGGGGTCGCTTTGATGTGCTCCTAATTGAAAGCAGCTATTGTCAACTATCCTCAATATAGGGTGCAGTCGACTTCGATAAATTTGAGCATGTCTCGTTGATTTCTGTCTTCACTATATTTATTACAAGGACTACAAGTCTGATTAAAGGTATGTAGTATGTGCAAAACCGGTTACTAATGAGGGAAACATGAAAGTAAAGATGAACCGAGCCGAGTTCATGGAGTATAGGCGTTCCTATAAAGAGGCCGGCGCACAATTTTGGAAGTCGGTACAGTAGGGGATTGAGTTTGTGGATTGTTAGCATGGCTAAGCTTTCCATTCTCAATTTCCAGTGTTCATACTACCTATCATTGCATAAACATAGCCGGAGACAGCCGTAGCTAGGAATGTAGTAGAGGAGGTGAGAATTCGCCACACCCCGTGGGGCCAATCTTTTGGTTCCGGGATTATGGTAGGCAAGCTCCCCAAAGCTACCAGAGATCTCAGAAGCCCTGATTCGACCATATCCGATAAACAAAAGTGTCATACGTCAGTTTTCAGTTTTGCCGTGGCCACTGATGTCAGGGGCTCGAACGCCCGAATATAAAAGAGCTTCCTGCCAATTCCCCTACCCACGGAAGCCTCTTTCTCTGGTAGCTATTTAACCATCACACTTCTCTTTCAAGCAAAGTCATGTGGTCTCATCACAATAAAGGCTCCAAGGACGAGGATCCCCATTCTGGGTTGTGGCAGAAGGACGAAAATTCTCAAGATCCGACGCAGCCTTTGTATGCGGATAGTGGCAACCAGCAGATTGGTATGCTGTCCTCCACCGTACTGTCCTGAAATTAAGAGGTGGATTAACGAGTTCATAGTCGATGACGAAGAACATTCCATCGATCCCTCCAACTTGATTCCTGCAGATCAGCCAAGTCAGGATAAACCCAGAACAGCTAGTCGAGATAGCGACCTCTTTGACCAGGATATTCCTGACGAACTGCTGCTTTAAAATTGGGCAAAATTGTGTTTGATAACTTGGAATATTAATTGTCTTCTCAATTATCGTCCATTGTAACATTGGTAGACCGGGACCTTCAGTTATAGCAAATGATTTCAATAGTCGCATTGCATCGGAGCCAGATTGGAGCGCGACTGACCATTACAAGAGGAAATGAAACCATATCACAATATTCACTATCTAAGTAAAATACCTTCTTGGACTTATGGGGATGGCTGGTGGCAGGGATATGAAATACGCTCATGGTAGCTCTGCTTAATCAGTCCCCTCCATTTTTTAGATTCCGTGATGGAGAAAACCGATCTCAGCCGGTATTCAAATAGTGCCCCTATTCACAATACTATGTAGAGACCTTAAAATTGCTGATTGACAAGCTTCTCGCTGATCTCCCATAGCTTATCCTCATTCTCAACCCCCACAGCGTATGGGTACTCGCCTGGTACTGGCTTTAACTGGTTATCCTCGTCAATGTGGCCGCCGTTTTTGTCTGGTACGGCATGGTTAGCGACTTTTTCTTGTCAATAAAGTGGAGAGACCCAATACCTTTAATAGATGGGTCAAACGCTGCTACCAACAATGTTGCTGCCCCTTGTTCAATGGATTTGAAATCTCTAGGGATACCAGCCACTGTTCTCAGACTATTGTCAGTTCCTCGGGATTATGAAATGGCTGAACACTACTTACACATATCTAGATCCGCCTGCGTTAGATAACGGGTGATATTGGTCCAGATGGCTAGGAAAATGCATATTAGCTAGGGAATACATAGTTAGGAGCCCGAACATACATCCTGGGAGGAGACTAAATGATTGGATCTCCCTATCAGCAAATTTGCGCGCTAGAGCGGAGCTGAATAGGATATTGGCGGATTTAGACTGGGCGTATGCCTGCCAGTTGTTGTAAGGGGATTCCTCGAAATTGATATCATCCCACTTGGTCGGGAATAGCTGATATGCGCCGCTGCTGACATTGACAATTCTTGCGCCTTTGTTAAATTTGGGCAGAATCAGGTTTGTCAAAAGGAAGGGCCCTGAAGTAGGTATAATTAATAAGAAAAGTGTAATATTCTGGTCACTGGATGATGGGCTGTACCTATATGATTTATGCCAAACTGGGACTCGATCCCATCCCCGGTCAATGAGAAGGGCGATGCCATGATCCCAGCGGAGTTGATGAGGATGTCAAAGTTCTCCGGATACTCGTTTATCTTGGCTGCAGCTTCTCTCACTTCGTTCTGACTGCCGAGATCAAATACAAGAAGTCTGATGTTGGCATTGGGGGTCTGGCCCAGGATTGCCTTCTTCGACTCCTCAAGGAGGGAGATGTTTCGTCCTGTTAGCACGAGAAGTGCAGGCCCCTTTGTTGCTGTTGCTCTGGCCGCTTCGAAAGCAAGGGATTTGGGACTTGCGCCAGTAATGATGACTACTTGAGATTAGACAGGAGTAAGTCAAAGGTATCATGCTTAACTAACTATTCTTTCCCCTGATCTCATCGCCAAACGCATCGACCACGTCGTCGGTGGTGGATTGAAAGGAGAAGGAAGGCATCTTGGTTCAGCTGATTTGGTTTAAAAATGAGGATGTAAAGCACTCAAATGAAAACTTCACAGATTGGAACTGTCTCCCATCTTTATACTTGAACTTGAATAACTTACCCTCGCTGAGTCCTATTGCCAGGATCCTACTCACGGAGCAACGACAATGATCCTGACCCATAATTTGCCTATCAAGGCTAGACTCGCGGATTAGCTGCATTTTCTAGCGCAAGAAAAGTAAGCAGCCACGGCTGAATCAGCCTATCAATTTGATCACTCTCTCATCCACTCTCTGGTTCTTTATCAGCGTGTCCTCGATTGGAGCCTGGGCGATGGGTTCCTACCAGTTCTAGAAAGGTAGAGATTCCAGCAGCCGCAGCCAAGACATGTTCCGCTTGCTAATAAATCGCCGTGGATACAGATATAGATAGGACACTTCATCATTGTCTTTGGAACAGCTTCATGTCCTATTTTAATCGAAACCCTTGTTGACGACTGTTCTTTCCTGGCAAATCTGTTCACCTGACAGTTTGACCCTGTCTTGATTCGGCTTTGGAATGACGACTCAAATATGCCCGAGCAGCAACGGAAGTAACGACGAGTAAGGCGTGGTATTTTCAGTTTATATGTACAATGCCGATATTGATGGATTGACTTCCATTACTGTAAGCCTCATAGAAATAAGACTTGTTACATAAAAGGAAAGATCCCAGGTCACTCAACTTAGGAATCCACCATCGCATCTGAAACACAAAAGCAACGATCCTACAACCTTCAACATTGAGCCTATACAGATACTCGAGTATTCGCAATGTCATACTCCAAAGTCACCGGATTGGACCTCTACATTGGAGGGTAAGCTGGGCCCCGCGTTGAATACTTCCAGCGAGACTAACACCGGCAGGATGTGGGACCTCGTGCAAGCTATCGAAACCGCAAAGATAACACACGCCGTATCCCTCATCAAACTCGACCACTACATGCGGGTATTCTGCATTGATCCGGATCTATTTGTGACAAAAGAAATCCAACACCTCTCCATTCCAGTCCTCGACATCGAGACACAGGACCTGATCCCTTATTTTCGTGCCACGAACGAGTTTATCCGTGCTGCGCTTGAGGCGGGTGGACGTGTACTTGTGCATTGGTATGTGTAATGTTCCTACAGTCGGGGAACCCCGGGTCTAATCGGTGGTTTTATAGTGGAGGCGGGATCTCAAGATCGGCCACAATCTGTATTGCTTTCCTCTTGCATACACCACCAGCCAGGTTGACCCCGGACTCGGCCCTTGCACTCATGCGGAGGGTTCGGTCGAGCTGTAACCCGAACCCGGGGTTTATGGAGCAGCTGCGGCTGCATAATCAGATGGGGTGCCCTCTTGATCCAACAGAGCATGAGATGTATGAGGAGTGGAAGGCTAAGAAGAAGCGGCTCTCGATAGAACTACTATGATTATGTATGAGATCTAGGGAACGTATCGGGGATATGGGATGATGTTTGGTCTAGAGGGATACGTGCTTTCAGATGGAAAACGATTAATAAACACGTCATATGAAGGGGAAGCCGCTAATTAGATATTTTTTCAACCTCCTCCTCTTGATCGTTCTCATCGAGGCTATTCTTCCTGATAGAAAAAGACGCCGTGAATATCACGCCACACACACACAGCCTTATAAAAGAAACCCACATCTTGCTCAACCCCTCCACGAACAGCGTCCTCTCAACCGTCCCTATATCCGCACCTAACCCCACGAAACTCAGCCCCCCAAACCCAGTGATGTTTCTCGAGGCATGGTTGTTCATCTTCAAAGCAGCTATCAATACCCAGGATATTAATAGATATATTGAAAGGGTTATCATCCACTTCGGAAAGTAGGTTGATCCGAGCTTGCTGGGCGCTTAGTCGGCTGCGCCTAAAGAGCCTAAAGCGTCACCTCATCCTACCCAAGTACTCCTTCTCCTCCTCCTCCTCCTCGTCATTCAATAAACCATGTCTACCATATCCCCCGTTGGTCAGCATGGGGCGGGCTTTTCTCCTGTATCTCGCCAGGCTCCTGAAGAAGCACTTGACCAGATGAAAGCAGCCTGCAAGAGCCGAGATCTTGGCAGGTTTAAATCTGTTTTCAACTCATGGACGTCTCAGACGATGGCTCGAACATCAGGGATCTTGACTCGGTGATGATCGAGACTATTCAACAAGACTTTCCGGATATCGCCGTCGAGCTCCTAGACCGGGGGCTACCTATTCATCCAGACTCTGCGCTGGAAGCCATACGTTATAGATCTAAGAAAATACTTGAGGTTTTTCTTCAAAAGGGGTGGGATATGAACCAACCGACCAGCGAGTTGCAGCCTCCGGTTCTTGGGTAGTTACTACCCCTTGCCGTCGTAAAAAAAAAAATTCCAAAATCATTTACTGAGACTCTCAAAGGTATGCAATCCTCGATGAGCAGATGACAAATTGGCTCCTCGACCACGGGGCGGACCCAAATCAGCAATGCTCGATTGATCTGACACCATTGTCTTACGCTGTTGAGGAGTCCCCACTTCATATCCTTGAACAGCTCCTGGACAGAGGAGGGGACGTTCAGAAGGAACAGCTGCTCCATCACGCAATCAACCGACAGACTGATGTTGTGAAGGTACTCTCCATGCTGCTGGACAGAGGCGCTTCTATCAACTCAAAGATGTATGAGAATCACTATTTCTCATGGAGGCTGTACTATTTCATGGGTCTTGGTACCCCTTTGCACAAGGCGGCCGAACTGGGTAAGACAGAAGTGGTACGCTACCTGCTGGATCAGGGAGCCGATACAACTATCACGGACGCAATTGGCCGTACACCACGAGACTGGGCGATCGAGTGTGGCCACGAGGAGATCATCCAGTTACTAACTACCCAGTGACAACTTTCTTTACTGATCATTCGCCTGACATGTTCACACACGGTCTTATTAATGTATAATACCATATAAATGCGCAAAATGTCCATCTCAAGAGCAGGCCCGCCTATTTTAATAGTCTAACTAGACCTTCATCGAGCTCCTTTCGGGATTACAAGGGCCCGTGTAGATTCCTCTTACCTCCTCTTCACCATCAACAAGACCCCCGGCGCAGTCCCCCTCACCGTCTCCTCTCCCTTAACCACTCCAGCCTCCCCCAGTAACCGCTCCACCTCCCTCCTCATCACCCTCACCACATCCCCCTCCGTCCCAACCAGCTCAGGATGCGCCTCCCTCCACCTCGTCACCGGACTCCCCGTCCCCAACATCCTCTCCAATATATCCAGACCCACCGCCTTCCCACCCTCAGCATGAAACTCCTCATCTACGCCCCACTCCTTCCTGAAAAAAGACGCTCTGTCAAACGCCCCCTCTGCCTCACCCAGGGACTCCCCATCGTCTCCCCACGGAAGAGTCAACCCAGCATATCCCCCGCGAGTAAGAAAATTCCCCTTCTCAAAAAACGGCACCAACTCCCTCTCCTCAATCTCATCCAGCGCCGCCTGGATCGCAACCGCATTCGGCACATCCGGATGGACTCGCACGCCTCCGCTCGTCCACAGCGCGACCGTCCCACCCGGTTTCACGACCCGGGCTGCACTCTCCCAGAAGGCAGACATGTCGAACCAGTGCGCTGCGTTCGCGGCTGTGATTAGATCGACGCTCCCGTCTGCGATTGGGGGGTCGAGGCTCGAGCCGAGGTCTTCAGCTGCGGAGACCTGGAAAACTATGTTGGTGTCGGGGCTCTTGTTAAGCGATTTAGCGGCGGTGATCATCCCCTGCGATGGATCGAGGCCGATAGCCCGCGAGAAGTGGGGGGAGAGCGAGAAGGTCGCTGTTCCGGGCCCGCAGCCGACGTCGAGGAGGGTGGTGAGGTGGCCGCCGGTGGAAGTGTGGTGGGTGAGGATAGCGTTGTACACGGTGGGGTGGTAGTTGAGGCGGGTTTGGGAGTAGGAGGTCGCTTGGGAGGGGTTGTACCCGGTGAATGTTTTTTCGGTGGGCATTTTACAGCTGTACAGGTGATGCAGATGAGGTAAGGGACGTGAGGCTGATGGGATGGGTACAAGAATATTAGGGAGGGAGGGAGGGAGGGGGGATAATGGTATATATCTGTGGCTGTAGATGATTCCCAACAGATCCGAGGGAGTCACCGCTAAGCCGAATCCAGGGCAACACGGCGGAGTCTCCGCTTTTAAATCCGAGATGAATTTAGTTCACTTTCGTCCTTCCGATACGTCGCTTGGGATTGCTATTCTCTGTGTGGAAATGGGTGAAAATGCCCTTCCACGATGCGTGGAGCAAAGGCTTCCAGTTGCTCCTATTTGTTAATCCTAGACTTGCCATTTCAAGGCGATGAAGAAAGTCCCCGGTCCCAAGACATCGCCTTCCTACATATTCTTGGATTAACCAACAGATCCATCGTAAATAACTACAAGTGCTGTGGCACTCGCCTGTAGGTGAACGTTCCTACTATATATAACTGTTGGCCTGTGGCATATTGTGGATCTAGCACTGCTACAGAGGGTCTCACTCTCTAGGTTCATCTGAGGTACTTCAACTAAAACACCTGACTCAAGACGTATGGAGGAGGAAAAACTGAACCAACACCTATACGAATATCCCATCCGTATACTGTCATTACCTTATTTTGTAAAGGAGTGATCTGCTTTCCCTATCGCTTCAAAATGGCTAGATCTGCCCTCCCCATTGTCGACCTGCAGTCCATCAGCAATGTCCACAACTTCGCGGCGGAGTTGATGCGCGTGGGCTGGCCATGAACTGGGAGATGCCAAGACAAGTAGAATCCTCAATATCGCAGATGAATTCTTCCTGGATGCCTTGATAGAGGAGAAGAAGCAATTCTGGGATGGAAGTGGCGACCTCGTAACACAAACCCGCGTGGGCAGTCATGAGCTGAGAAATCCAAGGGATACACGGGGATGAGAGACGAGACGTACCTTATATCCTATGCCCCAACCTGTCCACCAAGACGGCAAAAGTCTCTTCGGCAAAGGCAAAGGCGACCTGAAGGAATCCTTCTACCTCTCCGATCCCTCGATTGCCTCTCTCTAGCCTTTACCTTCCCTCTTCAGATCGCCCACTTCTTCCACCAATGCCAAAGTCTCTCAGAGCAGCTCCTGGAAGCATCCGCTATCGAACTTGACGTATCTTCCCTCACGTCCCAGATACTTTTGGCTCAACTCGAACAAACCTACCTCTCCTCCGGCCACAGCGGCGAAAGCTGTCGCATACGATTGATCCACTATCCGCCCATCTCTGCCTCCTCGTCGTCAAACCCTCCACCTAACTCCAATGATAAAGACGAGGAGGAGAGGTTCTTGGAGGTGCTGAGGAGGAAGGGTATGAGAGTGCGAAGCCGGTGTCGAGTCAGTAGCATTTAATGCAGAGGATTCGGGTGATGTATCTCAAGGCCCAGGTGTAGGCATTGTATTGTATTGAAAGTGTCATCTCTAATAGTATCTATTAAACATAGAATATATACGGAATATGATGAGTGGCATTACTTGTCTTATTCCAGGGTCCATCCCTTCTCGTTTCGCTTCATCTCGAACCATGTCCGCACATACTCCAGTCCAGCATGTGGGCCGTAAATGTCCAGTTCCCATTGTGGAGTGGGTGGTGGGAGGCCGGTTTCCTTCAAGCACGATTTACTCAATTCCTCGAGGCTACCTCCACGGTCGTAGGTCGGACCAGAGTCCGATCCACGCGCCGCGCGCAAACTCTCTCTCCGTTTCTTGGTATCCTCCACACAGAGGGTGAGCTCTTCCGGATCTACCACGACACCGTACCCATTTCGCGCCCCTTCAATAGTGACCAGGTTACGACGGACTTCGAGGGCGACCTTCTCAGCCGGGCGGGTCAACGGATCTCCCAGACCACCACCTCCCCATGTCACCCACTCCAGGAGGTCTTCGGGGTCGACTCTGATATGGTCGCACTTGGATGGTAGCACTTCTACAGGCGGGTTATCCGCCGACTTGGAATACCGATAAAGTATCTTTCGCAAGCGATGTCCTGGTTTCCCGCCCTTGAGACCCCACGGCTTAGTGAACCATCGGTCATCGTGAATACTGAATTCACCCCGGGCAAGGAACCGATAAAGCGTGCGCTGAGCATTGCCGCCCCGGAAATATCCCGGTCCGCCACTGTCAGGAACACTCTAGTTGGCTTCGATCCGCATCGGGAAGTTCAGTTCAATGCTCTCCGCGGGAATTGACTTGATTGCGGGAAACAGGCAATGACAATCAGGACCATCACCAGCCATCCGAGCAGGAACGCCACCGAATCCGATCTGATACAGCTGGTACCACTCGCCATTGGGTTTGAAGCCGGAGTAGAAGAAATGTGGCGAGTCACTGAATCCGGCACCCGCCATGTACGCATCGTTCTTCTGGCCGATCAGCGCCTGGATGATGTCCATGGTACGGCCTAGGAAATGGGTACGACAGGACAAGGCGGCCGGTCGCACGGGCTTGATTACACACCCTGTTGGAATGTTGACATCAATCAGGTCGTGGAAGCCATCATTGATGATGGTACCCGGTGCAGCTGCGGCAATTAGGTAGTAGCCGATGAACATCCTGAACATGGTTTCGGAAAGATAGTAATTGATACTATGCTCGCTTTGTGGAGATGTACCAGTCCAGTCAAACTTGAGCCGATTATCGGCGGTCTTCTGCATGGAGCATGTCAATGCCCATGGTCCGACCCCGTGTCCGTCGTCGTCAACGAAGTCGGTGAACGTGACCATTTTGTCATCAAACTGAGTTTCGATGATCTTGTACAGGCCGGTGCGGTTCCGGTGGAGGAGTTCAGCACAAGAGGCCAGGTAAACCTCCGTTCCAAACCGAGTAGCCAGCTCGCAGATGCGAGTCGACGACATGCGGCACGCTGCCACGATAGCAGTAAGATCTGACCGATACCAGGCGGGCTGGCGGGAATTTCGGCATAGAAGATCAACCAGCGAGTTATTCATCACACCCTTAGAAAAGAGTTTGATGCAGGGAATCTGAACGCCGTCCTCAAAGATTGACGTCGCATTGATTGACATGCTTCCGGGTACCATTCCGCCGACATCAGTCAAGTGACCGAACTGGGACGCCCATCCGATCATACGATGCTGGCGGAAAATAGGGAGAAGAACAATGACGTCGTTCAAATGGCTCACCGCACCTTGGACCATGTATGTGTCATTGGTGATGAAGACATCTCCTTCCTCAATAGGATCCGTCCAGGCTTGCAGAAACTGCGTGATAAAACTACCGAACTGGCCGGCGAGCATCTTCCCTTCGCCGGTGGTGATCACGTTGAACTCGTCCTGTTGCTCTCGGATGGCTGGCGACATACTGCATCTGAGCATAAGCTTGTCCATTTCGCTACGAATCGAAGCTAGCGTAGATGAAATAAGTGTAGGGATTAGAGGATTAGACTTGACCAGCTCTTTCGCTGTCTCTGCGGTATGCTCCGTTGTGGATCGAGGCTGCTCTGCGACAGGCCGGATGAGGATGTTTCCAATGCTATCAATCTCCCCATAGTAGCCCGGAAGAATTAAGGTGTTACTGTCCATTTCAGTAACAATACAAGGTCCTTCGATGAGAATTCCCTGCTGGCTAATCTTTGTGCGGTCCCATAAGGTGGCTTCACACTCCTCCCCTCCAATCGTGAGAGTCTGCTTACCAACTATAGCTTCAGCAGGTGGGGTGCTGGAGGCTGCTTTGGCAACTTGTGGGATTTCGACGTCTGGAGAAGCATCCTCAAGAATAACGCCCAGTCGCATCAGCTCCAGCTTAAAATCGGGTAAACAGTAGCTGAATTGTTGCTGGTGCTGAGTATTGAACCTCTCCCGTAGCACCGCTTGAAAGGCTTCGGTATCTAGTTCAAGATCGTCAGAAGGCAGGTCGATCGTAATATTCAACGCTTGTCCTTTGTATCTCAGATCCGCTTGGTATGTTGTATTCCAGGACATATCCCATCCATCCTGGCAAGAGTTTTCCAGAACTTCTTTACAAGATTGCTTCAACTTCATAAACTGTCCTCGCACCTGTGCTGACGTAATGTCTGTCGCCATTCGAATAAAGGTAGACGATTGCTCATGGCTAATCTTGGTCGTGAGGTCTCCTTGGGCACACAAAATTCCCGGCGCCGGTGGAACAATTACTGGCCAGGCACCCAGCAACTTTCCTACCGCGTTGGCGTGCAGCGGGCCAGCACCTCCGAATGCTACCAAAGCAAAATCCCGAGGATCGTAGCCTTGCTCCACTGAAATAAGGCGAAGGGCCCCATATATAGTCTCGTTTACGATATCGATTATGTTCTCCGCTGTCTGTGAAAGTGGGAGGTTGATGGCAGATGCAACGCCATCTACTGCAGCCTTTGCTGCATCTATGTCAAGGGTAAAGCTGCCTCCCAGAAGGGACTGAGGAAGGTATCCCAAAACCAAGTTTGCATCTGTAACAGTCGCCTGCTTTCCACCTTTCCCGTAACAGGCGGGACCCGGGGTAGCTCCAGCACTTTCAGGCCCAACACGCAGAGTTTCAGTGAGATCCATATATGTCGCGATCGAACCCCCGCCAGCTCCAACTGTCTTGATATCGACCGCAGGTGAGCGGACCGAAAGTTGATCAACTACAGTCTCACGCCTGACTTGGAGCTTTCCATTATAGATCAGCGCACAGTCCGTGGAGGTGCCGCCCATGTCTAGTGTGATGAGGTTTCTGTACGGCGTGCTTCGCGCCACTGCATCTGCAACGCCTTCCGCTCCTCCGGCAGGGCCGGACATGAGAATGTTGACCGGTAGGTCTCCGGCAAGGCCCAAACTAGTCAGGCCCCCATCACTTTTGAGAACTCGAATGGTATCACTTTCAGACGCCAACCTCTCGGATAGGCGGGTGAGATAACTCTGCACGACTGGTTTCACTAAAGCATTAGTACAGGTTGTAACTGTCCTTTCGTATTCCCCGACCTCCCGCAGGACTTCGCTTGAGCAGATAACGGCCACATCTGGGCCCAATTCCTCTCGCACGACGTCGGCAACAATGTTCTCATGGGCACCGTTGCTGTGGGAGTTGAGGAGAGAAATAGCCACTGCTTCAGGCCTCTGGCGGGCAAGCCTCTGCAAACCTTTCCTGAGGGACTGAATGTCAACTGGGGTGACGGGCTCGCCATGTACGGACATGCGTTCTTTGCATTGCACGACACGCTCGAGGGGCACTGGTGGCTCTGGTGGGGTATAGTGGAGCTAGACACCCAGACCGCCTGGAATTTGGGATCTGCGAAGCGCTAACACGTCCTTGTGCCCAGCGGTAACAATCAATGCCGTCCTAGCTCCCTTGCCTTCCAACACTGCATTTGTCGCTGTCGTTGTACATGATGGATGAACTGAAATCTACCTTCCCAGTTGTGTTTCTCTTTAAGGATATGCCGAACCTTGGTGATTCCTTCGTGGATGCCAATGCTCTGATCTTGGACGTTTGTCGGAACTTTGGCTCGCACAGTCTGGCCCTAGGGGGTGAAGACACAAACATCAGTGAATGTGCCTCCAACGTCAACACCCAGCTGGTATCCCTGCTCTGATTCTCGTTGAGACATGTCGGATCCTATCATGAGAAACGCGCGTTAGTAGTGTGATCCCAAGAGGGTTTATTAGGGACCATCCCGCAACGGATATGGAATGAAAATATCCAGATGATAGAATCAATTGCACAGAACGAGAATTTGGCGAAGATAAACTCAATGCTTGAGTCAGACTATGAATATCAAGCGAAGGTACGCCCAGGAAAGGAATATCTGACGTTTACATTTCGCCTGGGACGATTATATATATGGAGAAGACGCGAAACAGAGGTGGCTACGCGACCCGTAGTGGAACAAAAATTGGAGATGATAAGCACAGAGCGCTTGTTATTGGAACTGGCGATGGAGTTGGAGCATAAGTGCAATACTCTGTAGGGGAAGGTGCAGAACGAAGGAGGGGTCGATGATAAGTAACCTTGAAGTTGCTGGTGTTGGTGTGTTGTTGGCGGGCCCGCGACGAATCATCCTTCCGCCGATCACCAGCACCACCAGTCGCTACTTGACAGCCGTAGAACTATCAGTCCTCTATCTGGTGTTGTCTAATAAATGTATCGATCATGGTAAGCTCTATCATATGGCGGTAGTACTCCAATTGCTGAGGGGTATACTTTTAACCCCGCGGGTATGAGGGATATCTGAACCAACAGGAGATGACTATTGTCGAAGAATCATTCGACCAGAAATAAAATGAAAAAAAGAACTATCCTACTCTCTGGGAGCGCCCAGTTTCGTTTACAAAATTTGAAGCTTGATCCGTTTTCTCAGTGTGCTGTGTTGATTATTTTGAGACCTGGAGCATTCCTGGTAGGGATGTGATGCCTCAGGCTACAAACTGTACCACTCATGATGGCTCATGCCACGGAATTCACATCTAAGAGTGAATAACAACTCATATGGACAATGAAGGAAACAGACGAGTTGCTCATGAGCGGTACTCGGGAATATTTAGAAGGTTCAGTTCACTCCCATAACTGAGGGCTCCAGCCACGCTGTCCATCACATCCTGATATATACGGCCCCTTCAAACCCTTGCTAGGCTATTCAGTCAATGGTGAGCTTCCTGAAGTGGATGCGACTCGTACATGGGTTCCATCAACTGGCTACGCTGTCACCTGCCTTACCTGTTTAAAAGCTTAGTCTAGTTTTTGACATCTTTGAAACTCAGCGAATAGTGACTGACGTTGAATCCGCAAGCAACGGCAGGGCGGCCAGAAGAACCACGCGGGCCAACATATTGATGACCAGCACTTATAGTTAGAGGTCAATGGAACCACTTACCCTACTGATATATTGGATTAAAGAAGAGGCCTGAGGAGGGGAGCTAGGTGCACAGGAAAAATGAAATGATTGCCACATGCAGATTCCCCTTAACTATACTAGGTAGTGCGCCCGAGCACCACACCAGCTACTTCATGGCATCCAGTTCACCTCTTTACATAAAACTCGTGATACTCCTTCACTCGACTCAGGGAGGAGAACAGGCGGCCTTCAAAAGCCGCCTGCTTTTCGGACCGATACTCAGCAGTGGCAGTCATGGATGAGCCCAACTTGCAGGGCGGCAGAGATGGATATGGGAACCTCTGACACGTTAAGGGGCGGGAAGGGACGGCTTTGAGGTTTGAGAAAGGCGTGAAATGGCGAACTCTCTCCAGCCGAAGCGACCTCAGGCACCGACTGATACAACAATCCCTGTCACTGTTCAATCGGGGCTTTAGCTCGAGATCAATTGTGGGGAGTGTGTTGAGGGGGAAAGAACGGTGAGTTTCCAGTTAACTATGACGTAATTTACTTTATTTTACTAGAGCGATTACGGAGTGTCTACTGGATGGGGGGATTTCCCGACCCCGGAGAATCTCCGCAGATCTTCGCCGTCTTTGGCAATACCTGCTGTCCGGGCCACTCTCACCGGTGTTGCGCTGAGAGGACATCCTCCAGGCGATCACCCGATTATTTCACTTGTCTTAGGTATCTATCGCTCTGCGTCTGACAAGCTTATTCTCCTATAGCTGCGTATTGTCGCTTGTCTGAGCAATGGGCATTGTCCATGTCATACCGGATGGCAGGCCAACAGCCGGTAACACCTTCGCGAAGCCATGCCGCTCGACGCGGGTCTCTACGATCACGCAAGGGCTGGTATGTTGGACTAGACCCGGGGACATACTGACGGAACTAACCTCACCGTGATTGTAGTCCCGAGTGTCGTAGTCGCAAAGTGAAATGTGATGAGCAATCACCAGAGTGTGGGCAGTGCCTCAAGGCAGGTCGCCCGTGTCGCATTATTGACACCTTATTCAAACCGCATTCCTATTCTTTCCTCACGCAGGCATCGCTTCAGAGTACACCAGATGGCGACAATCGGGATATTCTCTCTCCTGGGGTTGGTCCTCTCGCATCCTCTCGCCAGAATGCGGATGTCAGCTCAGATACCGCACAGCAAGGTGAGAAGCTACCCACTTGACAAATGAAATCTTATACATAGATTGCAAGACGGTGCTTAACTCCAATACGATGGCAGACCCCACCACCCCCTCACCCCAGAGGTCTAACAACGAAGCCCATGTTTCGACGAGCCAAGTTACATCGCTAGATAGGCATAGAGAACCCGTCTCTCCATCCTCAAATGCTTCCCCAGTGAATAGATTCTTTCCAGAAATCGAGAATTCACGATCTATTCCACCCTACCACAATGGGACCGCGCAAGAGATGCCCGTTGGTATTGGAAACCACCTCCCAAATCTGATTCACTGGGACCCAGCCAGCACACTGGAGCCGAGGGGTCGAGATGGTTTCCATCAAGCCCCGACAAGCTTAACCCAAGAGACCTATCAGGACCGCTGCGAGATTGCCTTGTTCCTGCGCCATTTTTCTGAAGGCCCTGGCAGGTGGATGGACGTATGTTGTGAACAGAGACCGTACTTCAGCCAACAAGTTGTTATGCTCGCTCAATGGAGTCCGCTGGTGAGATATGCTGCCTGCGCGCTTGCCGCAAAACAGCTTGGACAAGTGAAGGACCCAGAGGCCCATATCCCGCGAACCAATAGCCAAAGGCTAATTATGAAGGCCTTGATCAATTCCGACCTTGGCTTTACGTGGTATGGTGCCAAGTACTACGAAAAAGCCATTCAGATACTTGCAAAACAAATCTCGAGCAGGGATAGAGCTAGTTGCTCGCTGTCACCTAACTACATTTATGGCTCTGGTCTAACTCCCTGTAGCGGTGACGTCAATATTGAACACGACGATGGCGCTGCTGGTTTCCAAATTATAGCTGCATCCATACTATGCCAGTATGAAGATGTCAGTTCGACAATGCGAGCTTGGTCGGGCCACTTGGATGGCATCTACCGACTATTGAGACCTCATCTAATTGATCCCCTCTCATTCAAAGTTTCCACGCGTATCCCGCAGCTAGTGCGAGCGCTGGACGCTGCATTTTGGTTTTTCGTTGTTCATGATATGTTAAATGCCTGTGGGTTCTTCGCTGATTATTGAAAGATTATTATTCATCGTCATGGATGCTGACTACCGCTACTCGACCTAGATGTTACACACAAGCAAACTCGTATTGACCCCGATGATTTCTTGCTATGGTGCAAGATGGGGGTCCCTCTTGATGAACATGGATCTCTTATTGCAGACTATGCCCATGAGGCACACTCGGAAGTCCCTCTATTCAAAGCCTTGGTTCGAATGATGTGTCAACTCGTTAATTCCGACCTCAGCAACACGATTCAGTGGACCCGCTTAACCGAAGATTTTGATAGATGGCAGAATATGGTTCTCTCTTCCTTCTGTATGCCTGTCGCCTGGCCACCGGTTGAGCTAAATCACATCCATAATGGGAATATGTTCTCTCGCGAGATCTGGTTTCCTAGCGACTTGAGCGCCATCACCATAGCATTCTACCACATGGCACGCATGATACTGCTTATGCATCGGCCAATGGAGATATTTCTGCGGCAATCCCATGATAAAAGCGACCCACTTGCCACCTACAATATCCTACAGCAGAGGCTACGCCTGCACGCCATAGAGATTGTCCCCATCATGCATGCGCTACCCAGTGATACAGTGCGCAAATTTATGCTGCAACCGCTATATGTCTCGGGGCGCTGCTTAACTGATGATACAGAGCGAAAGGCCCTCTTAAAGATGCTCCGAGACATCGAGAATGATACCGGACTTTTTACCGAATATCGTATTCAGGATCTCTTCGAAGAATGGGGGATTCGGTCTAACGACACCACGGAAAAATAAGTATAGTAGTCAATGGGGTTTCCCAAGGAATCTCCATGGGAAAGCGGCTTTCCCCAAACATAATGGCCATTATCTACTTGGGGACTGGTCAGCAAAAACGCCGATAACATCCCGTGAATTTCGAGATGGGGAATAGAGTTGGAAACTGTTTCCCTGCAGTTAATCTGAGTTGAATCGGAGTATCATTCACAACGGAAGATCTCACGTTAAACGAGGCCTGTGAAACGGCGATGAACCTCATTGATGAGATATCTACAGTACTGGTGGAATATCTGCGAGCTATTGGCTCACCGATCGTGGGTGATATTGATAGTCTTACTAAAATTTCATACTAATGTCTTTATCTATTAGCTCCAGGAGCTGTCTGGGGTTGGGCACATGTTTAGTAGTTTCATCAGTCGTGATCCCCCAACTGAAGATTACTACAGACTAAGTGACATACTGTATGATAGGTCGTCAGGTGTGCTGATGCTTGGATTTTGTCTCAAAGCTGCATCGGATGCGAGCAAGAGGCTATATGGATATTTTGATAGGATCAACAACTACCTGGATAAACCTATTACTTTCTAATTAGCCAGAAGTCCACCAACACCTAGCATCCCCATCGCACAAATCCAGTACCCACCTAAATGGTTAGGTAATTCTGAAACCCTTCTAGTATCATGGATATATCCTCAATCCTCTGCTCTGCCCAGTCTTCCTTGCGTCATTCAATGCCCCTGTGAATTTTGAAAACGACATCTCTATCAATCAATCTGAGTGTGCGACTAAATAGGAAAATGTCAAAGACCGTTGTGTTACTGCGTTTTCAACCACGCTTTTCCCCGATCAACTCACAAAATCGCTCGATTCCAGCTTCAATACTGTCTAGAAGAACAATATCCGCAGGAACGACTCTCTGGAGACTTTCTCTCAAAGAGGCCATTCCATTACACCCCAAGATCACACTTTTCGCTCCCCTCTGCACCAGCCGCGTGATGCAGCGCTAGATAATCTCAATAACTTCTCTCTCACACCGACTCTCCAATTCTAGCACCCCCAATCCCATCGCAATAACTCCGGGAAAACAGTCTCCAACATTTTGTTATCTTGTCTCCTCATCTAACGACACCCCCCCTCCTTGATAGTCATCACAATCCCAAAATCCCCACCACAGGCAGACCTGTTGTTTTTTGTTCCCCTCAGGGCAGCGACAAGAGGGTGGTTGCAGAAACAGCTTATGAGGTGCCATCGAATCGGTGTTCTTTCGCGTAGTGGGTTATAAAACCCTTTGTTGCCTGGGCTGATTGGACGGCTTCTGTGTGGTTTCCAATGGCCAGCGGACAATCAGGGATTTCAGTGCAGTCGATACAGATTATGGATAGAGACTCGGAGGAAGGATACAGCGCTGCGGTACTTGCGGCGATACCTGTGGTTGCGATAGGAGTGACCATGAGGATACGCAGGGGACGCAGTTTTGAGGCACTCTATGGGAGAGCTTGGAAATTGAAAGGGGATTCATCATGACGTGGAAACTTGTCCTTCTCGAATTTCGCCTTTTGAATATCCCGTGGAGGGAACAGGAAGATGCTGTTTACCTGATCGGGTCTCATCAAATAGAGATAAACACATCACACAATGATCCTGCCGTTCAAGCGCTGATAAGCAACTTTGGACAACGGGGTAATTTTTGCCGATGAATCTTGAAGCAGTAACAAATAATACATGAATATACATCAAAGCCCATGATAATTACCAAGTTATGGAAGGCATTACTGCTAGCCCGAGATTCTCTCACTCATGACTTCCTCCTGGCAACTTTGAAACTATCCTGCAGCGGCTCTGTCCCACCACTGCGGTATATTTGAGGACGGTTCCTCAACTCACTCAGACTTATGATCCTGAATTCCTTGACATTTTTCATATTGTCCATAGCCATACAGGGAAATACTACGGTGCTAAACTTTATCTGAGGGGTGTTGTGATCATAGTTAGGGGGGTGAGACCTTAATGCTTACATCCCACAACCCCCAGCATGCCCCCGTCTTATTTTCCAGCTATTAGATGTCTCGTCTTTGCACGCTGTGTGATGGCTGCGTTCATGCCAAGGCGCGTGAATCCTAGACGATCGACACGAAGCAACATCAAACAAACCCCGCCCTGCAACAGCAACTGAGGCATTTCTCGCCCCTCTATTTCCCCTGTTGATCCATTTCCCAAATCCCCCTTAGACACTTCTTCCTCTCTTCCCCGTTCCCAGCGGATCATCTAATGCTGACCACTCGATTTCCGCCGAAACCCCTTCTCCTCCGCCTTGATGCATGTCTTGTGTGGACAGTCCCACTGGGCTGGGGAAAAGCCCCTCCACCAGATCCCCAAAACTCGTGCCGAAGCTAAATCCAGACTCGATAAGTTATACGAGGTGTCTTACTGTTCCCCAAAGACTCCATCCGAGATGTCTATCACCGGCTCAAGAGCCTCCCTAAACGAGGCGACAGAATCGCGGTGCGAGGACTGGACGGCGCCACAGTTGAATGGGACATCCTCACTGGAGATACTCGCCCCTCCTGCGAGAAAGGTCTTGAATACGTGATGTAAGCTACTGAGGTCCGGTACTGTCCCGAGATTCCTGTTGTTGCGGGTAACTCAATGCTAGGGTTCGAGGTGAGCAGCGAGGCTCCTCGTATTGATTACCTTTCTGTAGAACATCTTGAGCAACAGCTGTACTCGGAGGGACTACACCTTGCGTATTGCAGCATGCAAATCACGCATCGGATGACCCTGCGCGATACAATTACAAAAAAGCCTGTGTCAGAGCCGCACAGCAGCAAGCAGACTCGCGAGTTCTTAAAGAGAGGTATCCGGTCTTGGACGGAGAGCGATACGTGCAGACATCTTCGTTCTACATTGGAGATAGTGAAATCCCATCTCCAAATCAACAAGATTATCGCCTTTGCGTGCGGTGATATATCTGCGCATGCACTGCCTCGGTCTGCCGCCCAACATGCCTTATTAGTTACCCTCCAAGAACTTCTTGGCCCGCAGAATAGCGGTTCTACCTCCCCGATGCCCTGCTTGGCACAGGATCCAGTATACACGGATATCGATAAAGCAGTTTTGGCCGACTATGGCATCCAAGTAGTGGATGATCCCGAGGGATTCCTGGCAACTGATGACACCTCGGCCCTGTTTTCGTGTTCGCCTAATATTCCCGTCAAACAAATTGTGACAGATCTTGCCCGACCAGCTGTCCTTATCTGGGACCAGGTTGAGGAGGAAAAAGGAGATGTAGTTATGTATGTTCCTTTGCCTTCATCTTAGGTTGCTACATAGCATACTTATTCTTAATCTAGGGCCGACCCAAATTCTTCCCGTGTGATAGACATGATTCAAGATTATTATGACGAGTTTCCATTTCCACAGGATGAGTACTTTCGTAAGAATTTCTCCAGTGTGACGATCTACGTTCGACGTCCAAGTGTGATTAGTTGACATTTTTGTTCATATTTGTCTGATGTCCTGGGTGGCTTATGTGGTTTCTTTCTTGATCCGAGCGCGACAAGGAGAGGCGTATGCAATAACCCCTTGGGAAAAGTTATTTATGGCTCTGCATTATTTTAATATTACTGATATCTGAAATTAGCTTTGCTTGATTTAAAGTAACCGCATATCTGAGACTGCCATTGTTTCACACTATATATAGTCAGTCACCCCCATCACTATTTCTGGGTCTAAACTAAACCTGAAAAGGCGATCTGTAAATGAAACCCCGTGACTTCAGTCATGGCACCATCCAAAAGTATCATGTCAGCCCACACCCCACCTTCCCATCTACCCCCTCATCAATCATGGCCTAAGTCTGATCTATAAAATGGCTCCTTATGTGGATGATTCACTCCCCTTTCATTCAGCTACTATATGGGCTAATGAAGCTTATTGGCACACCATGCAAGAAGATGATGACGACACTTTTATACTTCCAGCGCCAGTAAGTGTCCCTGCAACACACAAGACACTCCAAATCATGATTAACATATCTAGGGCCCACCGCCATTAGAGCTTCCCATGCAACCAGAGCCTGTATGGGACATTGCTCAAAATATGGAGGAAATAAACGCCTCCAGAGCGTTCCGGGGAGCACCCCCGATCTACTTGACGCGCTTGCACGAGGATGTGGAGGATGATCCGGTGGAGCCTCAACAACAACATCAACAAGAAGAAGAAGAAGAAGAGGTGCTGTCATTGTCTGGACCCCACGCCTTAATACGTATCCTGGAGCGAGAAAAATGGACCGAATTCGGCTTCGTTGTGTTCCGCACATTTTATCGTGACGAATCATTATGGGAGACATTTCTGGGCGAATACGAACCTATACTCTGGGACGGCTTACAGAAAACAGACCCAGATATAGATATAGAGAACCTATCCCAGAAGCTCTGCATGAATATAGTCTCCGACGAATGCATGGAGAATAAAATCCCTGCTCACGTCGCGCTAACATATCGCATGTTCGACGACATAGCGCCCGGTCTAAGGACAAAAATGTGTCTGATCGTCGACGAAGAATGCATGAGATCGGTCGTTGGAAGGACATCGCAGTCCGTCCCGTTTGTGAAAGCGGTTGATGTCACTCTGGGGGTGGAGTCGGAGTCACCTTTTCCGGAGGTCTTCAAAGTCGCGGTTCCGAGTTTGCTGGGCGAGTTTTATCCAGCGTTGGTGAATTGTGATACCGTTTGGGAGATTGTTCCTGATGCTGATGATATATGGGGGAGAGTCCATGACCCCGAAGAAGAGATCAGCGGCTGGGAGGAGATTCAGGATGTTTTGAATGGTACATCTCCACCTCGTTAGAGGTAACGGAACACCCGCAATGGTGTGGATATGGAGTTGGGTCTGGATATACCTATTTTATGTATACTTTGTGATGACTTATTGGTGCAATAGCGGGATATTTATAATCGACAACGCAGGGCAGAACGCCTTTATTCAATTCAGATATGATACCTTTCCAGACGATCCCGATATATACCTGTAACAGCGAGTCCACAATCGTGGGCATAAGGGAAATATGACATCGTTGGACGCAACTTTTAATTTATTCGCTGCGCATATGTCACACAGTGATTATCATGGTATGCGCTTTCGGTGTTACTCATAGAGCGCATGATTTCCGCAAACCGGTAACTCAATGTGCGCGTCCGAAATTCGCCACTTTTCATATACAGCATAACCAAGCCATGCGAAATTTCTGGCAAACTGACGCTGGTATCCTTGAATTCGTGAAACTACTGTTCAACCAGGGGTGGATTAACTACCACGGGGCTGTGGGCCATTCCGGGCTGTGCAATGTCATATGTCATGGTACAGCTCTAACCTTGCCCGTGGACGATGTCTAGCCCTGATCTCCTATATTTTCCCTAATACGCGACATAACATAAGCAGCGAAGCTATCAAACCCAAGTGTTATTGCGCATGCCGAATCCACGATCAAGGGCTCCAGGGCGGAAATGAATCTCCCTCCAGGAACACCCGTTCAACCCGCAAGACACGAAAACCCAGTTTCGGTGCTCGTGTCACCTGCCATGTGGTAGTTACTTCCGTGGCATAGAGCTACCCGAAACACCTATTTCCCGATAGAAGGGTCGAGACATCGTGCCACGGACTACAGGAGTGCACAGTCGTTCCACTCTATCATCGATTCAACCTGGGGCTGCCAATGTGTCGCTACATGAGTATAAAGTCTTTGGCTGTCCCACAGCTAGAGAAGCTTCTGTATCTCACGCATCGCCAAGAACCTCATTATCTAAACTGAATAGAAGATGGCGCATCGAACTCTTTTCCTACACCTAATCATCTCCTTTCTTTTCACCTCTTGCACCCTAGGGCTATACACCCCAGCACAGTCTGCAGTCAGTGCCCCATGTGCCTCCAATCGAACCTACACGGTGGCATCAGGCGACAATTGCGTCAAGATCGCCCGCAAAAACAATGTCCCAAGAGGAGCCTTGAACGCAATCAACAACTGTTCCTATCTATATGGTACCTCATGCTCACCCCATTCACCCGACCAGTGCTAACATTCACCAAACCCAGTTGGAGAAATCATGTGCCTCCCCGAGTCCTGCCAACTTCACACCGTCAATCCCGAAGACACATGCCTTGATGTGGTCGAAGACGCAAAGATCACCCTCCCCCAGCTCCTATCCTGGAACCCATATCTCAATCCCGAATGCACAAATCTCATTGCAGGTGACCAAGTTTGTATCAGCCAGCCTGGGGCCCCCACCACCAGTCTGTCCATTGTACCCACCGCAACCAATATCCAGAATGGCTATGCCACGGCAACCGTCGAGCCGCCCGGCGCAACACCACGTGGCACGACACCGAGATGTGGAACGTGAGTTCAACCAATTCATCTCACTCCAGGATACTTCATGTATAATGGACATGCAACGCAGCTGACTAAACCGGCACCAGATACTACCAAGTCCGCCCAGGCGATTACTGCGACCTGATCTCCGACGCCTACAGCATTTCCGTGAAGCTCTTAGAGGCCATAAACCCTGATATCAATGACGAATGCACGAATCTCATTCCCGGGTTATATTACTGTGTCCAGCCGACTGCTGACTGGAACCAAACGACTTCTACAACTCCTGTGCATTCTAGTTATATCACTGCACCTGCACCGACAACTAGTGGGAGTACATGGCATTGCTATGAAGTAAGTAGTCCCTTCTTACCTGGTATCAGAGCTAGTAATGTTATTTCTTCTTTGGCGCGATGTAGGAAAAAAGGGGGGGACCCGATGGCTAATGAAAGGAGCAGTGGTACGTCGCCCAATCCGGAGATACATGTCTTAGAATTCAGCACGTCTACGGGATTACCATTGGCGATTTGAGGGTCTGGAATCCGAGTTTGAAGGAGGACTGCTCGAATCTGAAGCCGGGACGTGCGTACTGTGTTCATGGAGATCCAGGAGTTAATTCAATGATGATGATGATGAACCCGAAGGAAGGGGTTATGGCTAAGCCGACTGCGGAGGTTAATCTTGCGATGGGGATGATGGATTAATGGGACAGTCAGAGTTGGGGTATGTGCTACCTGTCGACGGGGGGGCGATCCTATATCTTAGCATAGGAGCCTAATAATACTAATGGGGAGTTGTACTCGTGGTATCATCCCATCTTTGTCTCATGAGAAAGCCATTGATACTAGTGCTTATTCACATCCCGGGAGAACGCGTCAGGACCTCTGTCCTTAATCGCGATATTACGGATCCCTGAAGTATTTAAATGAAGCTTTCTCAGCGTGGTGAACGCTGCCTGGGAGATCACTAGCTCCTCGGTCGTGTATACCTAGCTTCTGTCAATAAACCCGCAAGAGCTAACGAGGCGCAAATAGCTAGATATAACTTCTGTTGACTGCCGATTCCGAGAATCACAACCTTGGTTGATTTCAAGGTGGGGTTCTTCTCAATGAAGGCTAATAACTCCTCCAATACCCCATCTCGAGTGCCACAATCTCCAATCACCACTTTGGTCGGCTTCGAATCTTCCACCCACTTCTCAGCCTCATGCGTGTTAGCAAAGGACAGCGTATTCAACGTAAATGGGGGGCGAATTGTATCTGCAGCTTTCGCAATGGCAGCTTGAAAATGCAGTTAGCAGGGATATAGATCCTTTGAGCTCGTGAGGGGCTGAGCACATAGATACCTATCGCCTGAAGAGTCTCACCGAATAACTCTGGGTGGGTTGAAGAATCAGTAGTAGCTTTGGCCCCCAGAGATGCATGGGCTCATACTCACTGACGTATGTGCAGTCAATTGGACAAAGTGAACGGAATTTTAAGATCCGGGTGGTGTTTAATGATGCGACATGAAGTCCGGCAGCGATTCCTCTGTTGTTTAGCTATCAACGCTGCGCACACTGTTTGTGAGTAGGATCTGTAAACGTGCCGGACTGAGAGGCTTATCGACCGGCGCAGTCGTCGCATGGTGGGCCAATAATCTAGACCCATGGCTATTCTCTCATTAGTTCAGGGACCTTGACTACAGGCTTCCAACTCGGGGGTTGAGGTTGTCTCGAAAGCATTAAAAGACTAAAAGCAGGGTTCATCAACCTTACTCAAAGGATTCCACGTCGCTGATTGATTCTTGGGATGATCCATCCGTACCTACGGCATGGTTAATGGAAATAACCCGAGAGAAATGCAGGTGGGCATGGAGAGGGGATGGCCGGGCTGGTGGGGAAGGAATCAGGCTGACCTCTTTTCGTCCTCAGGCACCCACCTCCCTGGGCCCTCAGCTTCACCACCAGGGACCTCCATCCCCTCTTGAAAATCTGCCATTTCACGGGCTTCACAAAATATGCCGACGCTTATTTTCTGTCAACCCTTCCTGCGACCTATGATCATCCTTCTACCAGCACGACTTGACCCCGAATAACCCCACCCGATCTGACCACCCTCCAGCACTGCCCGGCCTGGTCCCGATGTGGCGCTCGTGGCTAAGCTTGACCGAGCTTAGCATTGCCCTTGATTCATTGATTCATGGCGCCCTTGCCCAATCAGTGCTGGTTGTGTCATTTTCTTCGGTCAATTCGGTAGAATAATCATCAAGAACCCTCGAATCAAACACCCCGGTCCGACTTTCGTGTTTCTCTGAGCCCAGCTTACTGCAGCTAACACCAAGACAGATAAGAAGCATTGTGCCCGGGCTGACAGCATAACATATCGGAGGGACAAATTCAGTATTATTTAGCGAGACCATGGCTTTGGAAAACTATATGATGTGGCTGTATAAAGTTCAGCCCAGTCCCTGGCTGGTCGCCCAGTTTCGCACAGCAGACCCTACACAATAATGAACCCCCAAGGAGGTTATTTTCCTCCACCTTCGCTCCCTCCCCGAACACAAAGTGGTGGTGTTCCTCCTCCCCCTCCTCCTCGGCAGCCCAGTTATGGAGGTGCCCCTCCGCCGGTCCCTTTCTCGTCCAAGCCGACAATCGCATTGCCTACTCCAGGATCCGCTCCAAGAAACATTCTAAATGACCCAGAGGTAAGGGAATACCTATTCCATTTCTCTGACACACGGTTGAAATTATGACCGGATAGCTGAACTTCCCAGGTAATCACAAACTGCCCCGAAAATGACGTCCTCTATGCCACCGCATACTGGTACACGACACCCGAGATCCCCGGAGTTGAAATCTGCTCCCATTGCTTTGCAACTCACATCCGCGACACTCAGTGGGCTTCAAAGTTCCATCGCCAACTTAAACAGTCCGATCCCAACCGCCGATGTCGATTCAGCACTCAGCGGATGCTTCAAGTATGGCCTCAGGTTGTGCGAAATAATGACTGGTCCTATATCAGCGGATACATGGCCCGTCGGGCCACAATTGCGAACTGCAAAGGGCTCACTCCGTTGAAGGCCGATGTAGGCACCCAGTGGTATACCCTGAAAAATAATGACATCGAAACCTTTGGGGTCTGCGCTGCTTGTTACGAGGATATCGTACTCGCTACTCCTTTCGCGAATTTCTTCCAGCCGACTCCGAGCGGGCAGCCTGCGGGGGAGCTTTGGAATTGCAAAATGACAAACTATGCACAGCGCGCAATCGAAGAATTCGGGCCAACGAATAACTGGAGACAATTTGTGGCGAACGTCGGCTATTCGATGAAAGTACCGAAGTGTGATGGTGCGACGGGCATCCCAGCTTACCAAAGGAAATGGTATCGCCCCAAACCCTACATTGACGGTATGGTCGTTTGTGAGGCCTGCTTTTTCGAGTACGTTGCTGGGTCATTCATGGAATCTCAGTGGGAGGCCATTCAAGTACCGAGCGTCATGGATGGTGGGTGGAATCACTGGGCGTGTGACATGAGCCTACTTCCCATGAAAGTGGCGTATCTCAAAAGCTTGCGAGCCAAGGATTTTGGGATTTTTTGGAATGCGGCCAAAGAAATCATTGCGAGTCCAGCGTGCACAGCGGAGGGCGTTGACGGTGGCACTTGGTTCCGACTAGGCCGAGGAGGCGAGTTCAGTGCTTGCCCCCAATGCTTTGCTGGCATTATTAAGTGTTGGGGATATGGGGGTCACTTCGTTCAAGTCCGACTGCCGCCAGGCCAAAAGTGGTTATGCGACTTCAATGCAGCAACTCCCCGACGAATGCAATATCTGAACAAATTTGACGAGGCGATTAGTGTCAAAAACTTCTCGATATTCGCCGACTATGCGATTCGGTTTGGATCAATTCCAATGTGCTCAACCTACAACCCAGTCAGTAATCGAAAGTGGTACGGTACTGACGACTTCGCCGCCTGCGAAAGCTGCTGGGAGGAGTTTGTGAAGGAGACAAGCCTCGCTCCACGATTACGGCAAGGGTTCATTATCCCAGAAGCGTACTGTGATTTTTATTCTGCCCGAATGCGCGGACTCTGGCTCGAAGCCTGTGCGAAAGGGGACATGACCGAGTTTGCGGCCTTCGTAAAGCAACGTACAGCTGTATACGCCCAGACAGTCCCGCGCATGCTTGAGATTCTAGCCGTCATGAAGATGAGACTGGCCACAAAGCAGACATTGTTTATGTCCTCCATTATGTTGCAAGGGGCCGATAACATTGTCGGTGCCTCTCGGCCTGCCTGGGACCACACGTCCTATGGAAATGCCCAAGTTGGATACAATCATGCTACGTATGCCGGGGCACAAGGCGCGATGCAGTTCAATCAGGCTCTGGGGATGAATGTCATGGGAGGGGACGAGATGATGCAGGTTTCTCAGCTTGAGAGTATATGGAAACAGGTGGAATAAATGACTGGAGATAGCCTTATTCCATAGAACCAGTTACAAATAACATACGTATAGGGTATAGTGAAAATTACATCTCACTCAGACACTGTAATTCTTTTTAGATGAGGGAGGCACTTGTGTTTACTCTGTTCCCCGTGACTGTTCCCCGTGACGACAAGACTACCGTTTATTGCAACAAACAACTCACCCAGTGAACCCCCCCATCCACCACCCTTTCTTCATCAACTTCGATTCTCTCTATCAAAACTCTGACTCCCTCACTGCGTGACTTACTTGTTATCATCCTAAGATTGCAACAACAAACAAGATGTCCGAGGATACCAGCGACGACGAAAGAACCGGGCCTAAAGCCTGGCGACACTTCCTATGCCAGGATCCCCTATACCAAAATCTACATAAACTGCGCATAGAGGTATCCAAACCACCCGCATCATCCCTAATACTACCTATCTAACCCACTCAAGGGCTGGTCAAATCCATCCGGCGACACTTTTTTCCAAAAACGGCGCGCCGCACTCTCACGCCCAGACCGAAAGAAGAGAGAAAGCCTGTTCACCATGACCCAAGACGTCGGAACGAGGATGGCATCCGCAACGGGCGTCTTCAACTTACCCACTGTCGCCCCTAGCGTTCTGGACCTCTGCATGGCTCCCGGTGGATTCAGCGCAACGGCTCGAACGATGCTTCCCAGGTCGCGAATCGATGCGATCACACTCCCCGTTGAAGTTGGCGGGTACCAAGCCATGAAGCCGGAGATGTTCCGTGAGATATTATACGCGGATATTACGATGTTTGCGGCCGAAATGGGTGTTGAGGGGGGGGAGATACCGCGGGGGCATCCTGATTCCCTGAAGTTCGAAGCAAGTCGCCCGTTTCTTGACCAACGATATGATTTGATATTCTGTGGAGGGGCAGTGGTGAAGGAGCATCCGAGACACGAGTATCGCGCTTCTTGCGAGAGTCTTCGGTTGACGATTTCACAATTGGTCCTTGCGCTGAATAGGCTGAAGCCTAGCGGATCGCTCGTGCTGCTCCTCTACCGTGTTGAGGCATGGAGTACGGTTTGTCTCCTATACGTCTTTAGTCGGTTTGCTGAGATCCAGCTTTTCAAGTCTCCTAAGCAACATGCTATCAAATCGTCATTTTACCTTGTCGCGACGAATATCAACCTACAGAGCCCCGTTGTGAGAGAATACATATCGTATTGGAAAGAGCTATGGAAATACTTGAGCTTCAGGGAGTTCGATGATGCTGCTGAACCCCCGGCTAAGCTTGCTGAGGCTGAGACCGATGACTATGCGCGTGACGTTATTGCTGAGTTCGGTCCTCGTCTTCTGGAAATGGCGAGACCATTGTGGGAGATTCAGGCTGGTGCACTTCGGAGGTCACCCTTTATTCAGTCCCCGTCCGCACGGGCAAATTGATTGCTTCTCGCTAATTTCACAGATGGGGCACATAGTCGGTCGCGATGATGGACATCACAAGTTCGCGAACTTTTAGGGACGAAACAAATGTTCTCAAGTTCTATTCAAGCTAGTCGAGTCATTTGCTATTTGTTGAATATGCCAAGAGTGGCTTCAGTTCAAGTCAACCTTCGAGATTCATGTATCATAGGTAGCATCATAAGCTGTTTATTGTGACAATCTATGCCTGGCAGTTTCGCATTGCTCTTACTGGTAGTTGCCAACCCTGTAGACTACGCCAGAACTCCACAGACAATACCAGGATACACCCAGTCAACAGGAAACCGAGATAGCGACCCAACAATCACATCGCCCCCCTCACCTTCACAGTCTTCGTTACTGTCAAGAGATAAAACAGTCAGTTGTCCGAAGTAAGTTGCAAGAATGCTACAGGTAGGATGGGGTCGCACTCGAATAGCTGGCAATAGATATCGTGTTCATCTGGGAGCTGGACCGACTCGATGAACCTATATGGAGCAAAATCAGCACGTTGATTCCCAAAGATCTTTATTGGAGGAGCGAGTCCAACAGTACGAGAGAGGATGAAAATAGTCATCAGTATTACTTACGGGAAGATGGAGTGGCAGGTGACGTCCGCCGGGAAGCGCACCTCATCACCTTGGAAGTTTGCATCAGAGAAGATGCTGGCCTGAAAGAGTTGGCACGGGTCAGTTCCAAGTTGGCAGTTCATTTAGGAGTTGAGACAGTGAGTAGGCCCCGTACTTCTGGGATGGGTGACTGGCGGGGAGCAACCGCTGCTAGAGCTCTGGTGATGGCTCCTAAGGATAAGAGAGCGGAGATCATCATATTAACAGAAGGCTAAGGGTAGACTAGTGACAGTAGAAATTAATGAGCTTAATTACGAATGTCTGAGCAAGTGAACTAAGTTTCGGCCCTGGTGGCGGAAATAATAGATATATATAATAGGAATAGCAGCTGACATCCGCCAGTGAAGCAAGGAATGCCAGCCACCGGCAAAAGGGGTTTGGAATGTACTATCGATGCTGGCTGCAGGTCAAGGCTCTAGTCAGGGAGATTAAAAGCCGCAGAGGTTTTAAATAGTCCCGACGCGGTGAGAATTTGGTTCTTCCTCCTCCCATGTCGATCCTTCTGCCACTCGTGCCATGGCTTTGGATACGCTTCGGGCTTATTCAATAGCTGACGGAGTAACCACGACAGTGGAAATTACAGAGATACGCGGGGTAATCCGCGGTCATTTTACGGGTATGTCTTGTCCTCCTCGCACACCTGCTTAAACACCTCCTCAGTGTGCTGCACCACCTTCTCCGCCGCGCCGTCCTCCCTCGTCTTCGTCAACTTCTTATTCGCCGGGAACACCTCCCCGTTCCAATTCAGCCAATAGCTACCGCTACCCTTCTCCCCGTCGCTCCCCACCGCGACATCCCCTTCTGCTTCCTCCCCGCCAGCCTTCGGAGGAAACCTCCCACTCGTCGCCGCAAACAAGTGCCTCTCCCCGCTCTCCTCAAGCGGCACCAGGAATGCACTAAACAGTGGCTTTAGCACAGCCGACAGCACGCGTGCAGCAGGCAGTTCCCGCATCACGCCTGTGGCAACGCCGGACGGATACGTATGGATGAAGGAGGTATGTTGGTGTTTGTTCGCCATGGCCTCCAGGAAGAAATTATTCATCAACCCAGCATGAGCACCACATGCTTTCAGGGTGAAGTTGTGCTTCAGACTAAGATCGGAGTAGTCCAGGGTGCCGGATGCGCCGCCACGGACGGCGACGAGCGGGTCTAGGACCGAGACGACGCGGGATAGTCCCGGGTTGGCGGAGTCTCCAGCGGCTGCGCCTAAGAGAGGGAGCAAGTTAGAGACGAATCGCATCCGCGTGTAGTAATGCAACGCGAATTTGCGATCTAGGCCCTCGGCTGTCTCGTCGCGGCCTTTGAATGTCAGGTATCCGGGTGTCATGAAGAGCAGGTTCAGCTTGCTTTCTTTGGCTGCGATATCAGCGCAAACGCTGTCGACGTTTTTGAGGAGGGAGATATCAGCTTGCAGAAAGGTGGGCTCGGCGGAGGGGTTGATGGATTTCATCGAGGCGATGGCTGTGTCGGCGGCGGACTGGCTGCGACCGATAAGATAGATCTTGGGCGAGACGGTGTAGCGTGCGAGGGCGAGGGCCGTGGAGAGGGAGATTCCGGATGTGCCACCAACTGGCGTAACAGTTAGATATTTGCTTCTTAGAGTGCACATTGGGAGCGAACGAAGGTACCGAACACCGCGACGAGACCTGGAGCTAGGGACTTGAGACCCGCATTGTGGGAATGGACCGTTTGAAGGTTCACCATCGCAGATATCTATAAATACAATGTGTATGTGTGTGGATATGTTTATATATATATTTTATATATATATATATATATATTCGATATTTACGACCAGAAACAGGATGATAAATGTCAGTTGTGGATGAGATAGGAGCACGAGAGAGGGATCATGGATACGTCAGTTGTCTGCCTGAGCTCAAGCACTCGACGCCAAACCGGAAACAGCCTAGCGCTCCCTCCCGGTCGTGATTTGGTTGCCATGTGTCATGATTCAGGAACCAACTTTGCTTGGTGCATACCTCCTTAGGTGGTTTAAGGGCCTCCAGGGAGTTGACCCTCTAACACCCCCTGGAGGCGTCCCTAGAACGACCCTCAGTCCACGGGTTCCTACGCTAGGAGAACACCGAGAGATGAACTAACACTAAGTACACTTTCCCTTCTGAACCATCTTCCTCAGCTCAACTGTTGCGGGCTTTAGCGCACATCAGCAACTCTTCAATATTAATTACGGAATCCAATAACATGAGCACACGGTGTCCAGTCGATAAAGCCACTCCCAAGCCCGTTGTTGGTCTTGAATACCGCAAGAAATTTGCTGTACGTTTTCTGCCTGTTGCAGGCAGCACAGTTCCAGATGATGATAAATTGCCATCCCCATCACGGATGCACGTAATCAGAAGAGCCTCAGCAGCTACAGCCCGAGCTCAGATCAGCACTTTATTTCCGCCGAACAACAATGAGTGGTACGTCAACCCCCGCTAAGCAATGGTTATCACTTCCCGCCTGACACAAGCTGTGGCACCTAAGCTCTCACAGCCTGGCTATTTGGCAGAAAACCCCGCGAATACAAGGTTCTGCTGATGGGGGAAGAGCAGTGCGGCAAAACCACCTTTCTTGATCGTTTGAAATTCGACAGGGTCCGACAGGATCCAGATCACACTGTCAATGTGAATGTCGAGACAGTGGAGTATCCTAAGGGCTATATGTGGCATATTTGGGAGATAGGTAAGATCTGTTCCTTTCTCACTTACTCTTTGTGCCAACCTCTATACTCTGACACGCTGGTCGGGTTAAGGAAGTGCGATATCTCGACAGTTGGCATTGTGCCACCTTTCCCCCGCCACCTTGGTGATCTACCTGCATGACTGCGGTGGTAACACTGCCGATCAGGTTCCCCCGTCCTTTCCGTGCCTGTTGCAGGACATGGTCAATATCGGCGCAAAGCATATTTGGGTCGTCTTCAACAAGCAGGATATTCGAAGGGCTAATCCTGCCCAGATAAGCATTCTGAGCGAAAGATACGAAAAGGAACTTGCAAACTACTGGGGCAAGATATCTGGGCGTGTTCTCACTCACAAACTCGGTCCGAGATCTGGGGAAGGAGCCTTTATTATCCTAGAAGACATGTTTGCTACCTTGAGGGATCGCGAAGACCATTCACCGCGACTGCCAAGAGCTCGGCAGCCCGAGCAGGATGTCGTTCTGCACCTCGTTGTTGAAAGGGAAATCGCACAGGAAGACCTTGATCCAGACGACTTTTGGGAAGCTTTTAAGAAAGGCCATTTTATCCCATGGAGTCACTACAACTTTATCAAGGCGGTATACATGGTTGTACTGGAATCAGTGGAAGCCCAAGCAACAAGCCCATCACCATCCGTTGGAGCCAAACATGCGTGCTTTGAAATTGCGGATACATTTGACAGATATGGGAAAGACCTCAGTAGGACGTCGTCTCGGTGGTTCCAAGAGACGCGGCATAAGTAGGACAATCATTTCCCATCGTTCCAAACCATGCTGGGAAGTAAGCGCTGACTAGTAACAGAACCTTGATCATCTTCTGGGTTTTAAAGCTGCAGCATTCTATTCAAAATTACCGCACAAAAAACCAAATGCCCGACTACCCAGGGGTCAGGGACTTTCATGGAGTTCTACGCCACTCCCCTGCCCTCATCCAGAATGACCTCTGGGGTTCTTATTATCACGTCAATTTATTAGAGTCTCAAGCGGCGCCAAACGGCTGGTTGCCTCCGACTACCCAGCCTCTGCCGTGGGTTCCATTCAAAATGATCATTTAGCGGATCTCTCTGCCGTGAACGAGGACCCAGATCGGCTGCTGCGATATGCCTTTAGAGTGCTGCAATACGTCCACAAAAAAGGTTTCCAGAATAAAGGTTTCCAGAATATCGGCGTCACCGCGCATGCACTGAGAGCTCTTGAGAGGAGCACCATGCGTCTGCGACTCCAATATCCTGCCCTCTCACCGTACTCCGAAACGCGGGGGTATTTTTGGCTCCAGGTGGTTCAACTTGCGCTGCAATCGCTGTACACTATCCCCGTCGAACCCGAGGAGACGATATCAAGCGACGAACCTCCAGCTTCTTGTCTTACATTCAGCGGTTTTAAGGAATTGGTCGGGATTCATAGCGACACCTGGCGAGAGTATTATTCTGAACACACTTGGGACAGTATTAATGCCCAGTCGAAATACATTCCCCCAGATCTTCGGCCAGTCAAAGAATTGGTCAACAGAGCACGGATATCCGGAGATAACGCGAAATTTGTACAGTGGATGAAAAGCTTTCTTACAGAGGACAATTCCCGCGAGCCTTCAGTTGAGGAGCTTTCCTTCCGCGCGTCATTGGTGCTGGAGCGGTCGCGGAACCTTGACGCCCATAATCCTGTGATTGGAAGTCATCCACATCTCCTGCTTTCCCTGTATACACATCTCGTTTGCGACATCAAAGCCGCTGGTCCAGAGGGAGTATTCTTCCTCAGGATTCAACGAGCGATGGAGCTCTTCTCAGAGGTATCGGGCCCCCCAGTCCATGCGCTTACGCATAAGCACTTCTGGTTTCAACAATTCTTGGCGGCTTTAGACTATGTAGAAAGCAAGCGATTGGAGGGCGACCAAAGTACGGACATTTCAACATTTTCGGGGTTCGTCATGAACAGCCTGGAACTCGTCAACGAGGACCTCCCTTCCCAGTTCTATAACAGAGAGACCTGGTACAGCGAAAATGCAAGGTACACGGTCATGCCACCGGATAAGAGGGATATGGCGAATCTTCTGGAAATAAGTGGCATGAGCGAGATGAGCGACTGGGTTGAGGTTTGAGCGATATTCTGGAACGCGAAAAACAAGCACCTGCCCTATATGCCCTAGCGAATTAATAAAAGCAATGCAACGTTCTGCGACTCGTATTCAGCGAGAATTGAGGAATCTCCGATAGCTATTTCGAATTGGGTGTCCCCTTGCATCGAGAGGTACCGAGCGACAGCCAGTCACAGGCCGATAACGCTGGAAGCCAAGAGCCAGACAGGTCTTGTGAGTTATCGGCAGCTAATCTCACGCAAGATGAGCCGATCAGGGCTAATACTGGCGCAATAACACTATCAACAATCAGAAGCCATGCCTGGCAATCCTCGACCTGCTTAAGGAAGGCCAGCGAGGGGAAGCTCTTGGCCAGTGTAACCTCAGTTCAGCTCTTTGCGAAGGTCGCCGTTTCCCGCAAGTCTTATCTTGACTAAGTTGGCGCAATTTCTTGGCCCTTTATCCCGGACGATGCCAAGAGGGCACGCGATGTAACTTCAGGCGGGATTTTGTGCCCTGATGCTGGACAGATAACCTGCCTGGTAGTCTGCATGAGATGCTCGGAGGCTGTTTGCCGGAAGGAGGTTTGCTGTAGCCATTACCAGATTACCAGCTATAAAGAGGTGATCAGCCCCCGATCATTCTAACTAAAGGGCGGTCTTCCTCCTGATTAGGATAATCAGTCATTGCTTCTTTTCTTCTTCTTCTTCTTCTTCTTCTTCTTCTTCCTCTTCCGGTCTGGTGTTGGTCGGTCAGGATGAAGACGCTCTCCATTTTATCCCTTGCTACCCTTGCATTGGCCGGGGCAAAAGGGCCAAAAAAACCCCCGGTCTCTCCCGTGAGTTATCCTTTCACTCTGAAACACTCGATTGCTCCCAAAAGGTATGTATTGACCAAGCAAATTGACAGGCAAACTTCCCGCACGATATCCACCTCAAGGACCTGTTGAAGGGCGCTCAGCAGCTTCAAGACTTCGCCTATGCCTACCCTGATCGCAACCGCGTCTTCGGTGGCGCTGCCCACCTGGACACCGTTAACTGGCTCTACAAGGAATTGAAGAAGACTGGCTACTATGATGTCTGGAAGCAGCCTCAGGTGCAAGCCTGGTCCGATGCGAATGAGACCCTGATTGTCGAAGGAGTTGAGTACCCAGGTGCTGTGACCATGACCTACAGCCCTGGTGTCGATGCTACAGCCGAGCTATTCGTCCTCTCCGGTCTCGGGTGCAGTCCGGATGATTTCACGGACGATGTGGCTGGTAAAATTGTCCTCATCCAGCGTGGAAGCTGCCCATTCGCCACGAAATCGGTCTACGCGAATGCTGCTGGCGCCGTGGCAGCCATTGTCTACAACAACGTCGTGGGTTCGCGGCTTGCTGGAACCCTTGGTGGCGTCACCAACGCGCTAGGCCCCTACGCTCCTATCATCGGCATCAACAAGGATGACGGTGCGGCTATCAAGGCTCTCGCCGAGGCTGGACCCGTCACTGTTGATCTGTTGATCGACTCGAAGGTGGAGTACCGCAAGACCTACAACGTCATTGCACAGACCAAGGGAGGCGATCCGAACAACGTGGTCGCTCTCGGTGGGCACACCGACTCCGTCAGCGCAGGTCCCGGCATCAACGACGACGGATCCGGCATTATCAGTAACCTGGTCGTTGCGAAGGCCCTCACCCGCTACTCCGTCAAGAACGCTGTGCGGTTCCTCTTCTGGACGGCAGAGGAATATGGCCTGTTGGGCAGTGAGTACTACGTCGAAAACCTGAGCCCCGCGGAGCTCGACAAGATCAGACTCTACCTGAACTTCGACATGATCGCCTCTCCCAACTACGGTTACTTCCTCTACGATGGCGACGGCTCCGCTTTCAACGAGACCGGTCCCCCAGGCTCCGGTCAGATTGAGAAACTCTTCGAAGACTACTTCAAGTCCAAGCACCTGCCCAGCGCCCCTACCGAATTCGACGGCCGCTCCGACTACGAAGCCTTCGTCCTAAACAACATTCCTTCGGGCGGTGTCTTCACCGGCGCCGACGGGATCAAGACCGCCGAGGAGGCTGCCCTCTTTGGTGGCGTGGCCGACGCTCCCTTCGACGAGAACTACCACGCGGCCGGCGACAACATCGCCAACCTCAACCTAGGCGCCTTCCTCGTCAACTCTAGGGCCACCGCTTTCGCGGTCGCCACCTACGCTAACAGCCTCAAGTCCATCCCCGTCCGGAGCAAGGCTGCGACCGTTGTCCGCCGCTCGGAAGTTAAGAAGGACATAATCCCCAAGCCCAACCGTGCGCGCGCCATCGGCCACAGCCACACCAAGGCAGGATGCGCCCATGTCCGCGATTCAATCTAAGCTCTCTCAATCAAACCAATGAACCCCTGGCATCCGTCGCCGAACTAACGATCCCCCTGAAAACGTATGACGAGGTCCGGTCCTAGCCGGAAATGACAAATTTAGCCAACCGTATATATTCAATGAATTGTGTCCATCTTATTTACAACTCTTCCTTCCTTTCTTCCTTTCTCATTTCCAATTTTTTCGTATCGTTTCGTTTCGCCGTAGCCACCCCCCCCCCCCCCCCGACTCAACCTCCATATTTATTATCTCCCCCACCTTCGGTTAAATTTGCCAGCACTCATTGAACAACACATAGTCACCTCTCAGCCTTAGGCGGATACAACTTCCCACCCCTCTCGACCTGCGGTGTACAAGTGCACCGGTCCCCCTCCGGGATCGAATCCATCACGCTAGGGATATGGCTACCGCATCCCCACCAGGAGATCTTATCTGTTTGTTGTGACACCTCGCGTTAGGTGCGGGGTACATCCCCTTCCACCATCAGGAGAAGCTTAGGATGAGAAACGTACGACATGTAGAACAAGTGGCTTTCATGCACATATTCGCCGGTTTTAGAAATTGAGTATATAGATGCGGTATGGTACTCGTGGTTCGATCGGGGACGGGGGTAAGTAAGAGATTTGCGAATTGGGAGTTTTGGAGTCGTGCGGAGGTTAAAATATAACATGTTTCGGAGATATGGCTTAGTCAGGAGTCGCCGAGGTGAGCCATCCCCGAGACCCCGAGAAGGTTTTCTTCTCCAACTTTAGATGCATCCTTTTCTTTTCCTTTCTTTTCGGTTCTCAGATGGAAAGAGCTTAAGGAAGGAGATATATACAACCTTCAGAGGCTATTCCTACTAAGAAAGGATCTTTATTTGACCTACGAGGTGAGGGAGCTTCCAATTGAGATCGGATCGTCGGAGCCGGAGGGATGATGTGTACGGGGAATCGGTGATCAGTCGGCATCTACGGAGCACGGTTTTCATTTTGTGTGGATGAAGAGAATGATTCGTTAAACCTTCTGAATTCTAAACGAAAACAAAGCGAAGGTTTGGCTTGTTCTCGGTATTATCGTAACGTGACTATTTACATGGAAGAATTGATACGGGAGGGGGGAAAAGAAATGGTCTAGAGCTTCACACCACCAGAGCAGCAGGAGGAAGGCTCAGGGTGCAATGTAGACTTGTTGAATGCCTGAGAGGAAGGAGGCACATCCAAGGCAGGATTCTTGGTGAAGAAACCGTCGGGCTTGAGCATGACGCTGACCCGTTCAATGGGCATAACCGGGAAATCCTCTACGCGGGGGTTATGGGTTAGACCGAAGGTGTGCCACAGGACCAAGTCGTCGTTCTCGACGCCATCCTTGCGGGCAACCCATTTTTCGACGCCCTCGCTTTGCTTGCTCTGGTTAGTGAACTCGCCGCCGGCGAAGAGCTCGTCGTCCTGGTACTTGGTGACCCAGATGGGCTTGGTGGCGAAGACGGCGCGCCTGTAGCCGAAGGATTTGGGGCTGGCGAGCAGCATCTGCGCCGGGGAGGCCATGAGTTTGTAGGCAATGGGCTTGTAGGTGATTGGGTTGATCTTGTTGTCGTTGCGGATCTTGAAGACTCGGTGGCGCGACACGTCGGTGTTGGCCGTGCCGCTGGTCTTGATAACGGTCTGCTCGGTCGTATAGCCGACTAGGTACGGATTTTTCTCATCCTCAGGCATAGGGACACTATCCTCATAGTAGACGGTGTTGTTGTGCCCGTCCAGTGCGGGGTCCATGCGGAAGGAGAACATGTGCTGGTGGTATGGGGCCATGACACCAGGGCCGACGTTCGTGCCCCAGGGAACCGTGGTGCCGAATTTTTCATTGTCAAAGGGGACGGTGGAGAGGATGCCTGTGGCTCGCACCTCGAGCTCAATATTAGCAGCCTGGTCAAAGATAAAGGCAAAGATGTATTCGTAGTTGGAGACAGTGCAGATCATCTGGGCAACCAGCTGGCGGTTCCGCACCACGGTGGCGGCACCCGAGCGGTAATTAGTGTGCTTGTGCTGGAGACCATTGTCCTGCTCATGGAGACAGATTACGTTCTTCAGCAGGACCGGTTCACCTTTGGAGTCGGTGCGGTAGCCGTCAAAGTACTTAATATGGCCCAGGCAGTCACATCCCAAAGAGAGCTGGTTGGCAGTGATACCGAAGCCAACGTCACCAACGTCAAAAGCCTGCTTGCGGTGGAAAGGGGCGCGGGGATCACCGTAGGGCACAGTCATCTCGGAGACAGACAGGCGGTAGAACGTGCTGCGTCCATCATAGGTAACGTTGTGGATAACAAGGCCCTCGCGGCTGTTGAATCCAACGCGGAACCGCCACTTCTGCCAAGAGACCTCATTGCCCTGGATAGTGAAAGATGGCCCCTGAGGTTGTTGCACAACATAGGGCTTGAGGTCTGTCCGCAGGGGCTCGTCAAGAAGATCATGTGCGTATTGGACAGTCTCCACAGGCTTCCAGGGCTGGGTAGAGGTGGTAGAAAAATCAGCACCGCTTGGGAGGAAATCCATGCGGACAAGCTCGTGGGTCAGGGCATCAAAGACAGGGGAGAATTTGCAAGGGACGGAGTAGTGATTGTTCTGAGGGTGGTCCACCGCGACAATGTACATGTAGCATTGAAACAGCCGCCTTGTCTCCTTGGGGTCATCTGTTCCATAGATCCAAGGGTCGTTGCACACGCTTGTCCCAGCAGGTAGTTGCAGCTTCGCAATTTCGGCCTGCACTGCGGGGTGGTCGAGACAAAGTTTCTCAATTTCAATGAGTTCATCGGTATCAACGGGACCCTGAATGCGTCAGTTCTCAAACAACTCATAATTGGGCTGGCCAAACATACCTGGACCTCCTTGGGTAGTTGCTTCGCGTAAACGACCGACTTTGTGTCAGCATTAAGGAGGGCCTTGAAAAATGCCCCGGTATCTAAGCGATGAAAGAGCACCTGCAGCAAACGGGTAGGCTTGCGTGGCAGAGGTTTACCCAGTCGCTCTGCTTCGATATAAGGAACCACCTCCGCCTTGATGGGCTCCTGCATATCAATCTTTTTGTAGCGGAGAGCCACCCCAGGGAAGGCAGCCTGGAGGATCTTGGTGGCCAGGGTGATCTCCCCCGGGGTGATGGGATCGAACGGATGTAGATGAGCAGCCATTGCGTCTGTCTGGAATAGAGATCTAGATAGGTCGAACCTTTGTATCTCTGAGTGTGGGAGTAGGCTGGAAGAGAGGGTGAGGAAAGGCAGATTTATATAATGTCGAGCAACAGCAGTGGTCCCGGAGAAGGTTGGGTCTTACGTGATCTGATACCTTCCGGAGTACCTTTCTTGGTATCCTGGGTGGAGGTGATAGGCGGAGACCTGCTTTGATTGGTCCCGCCAACCGACCAAGCGTATCTGTTTCCCAAAGGGGTTGGTTAGCGTGATGACCAGTGCAACTCGCCCTTATCGTCCCAGGCTATCCCATCCCCAGATATTTCCATTGTGTTCATGTATCTTCCCGCGAGGCAGTCCATGTCCTCCCCCCATCTTGTATGTCGGAACGAAGTTGGCGTGCGTCATGAAAGCCGAGAACGCAACAGGCGATCTTCGCGTTCGCGGGAAGCAGAGACGGATGCACCCTTTCCCCCCAGTTGCGGTAACAAATTGGAATCCTCCCTGACACACCCAAACACCAGTCAAATCTGAGGCATGGATCTTCGGCGAAGAATAGATATTCTAGAGATATCTCGCATTAGCTAAAAATCTGGTTGATCAAAAGCATTGATAAACTTGGTATCACCAGGCGAAGGGCGGGAGTTATTCTCCATTGGCCTTAGGCTGCCTTCTGTTAGGTCCGTGTTTCCCACCATTCCTGATAGGGAAAATCAATCCGCCCCCCCTTCCCACCATTTCGTTCTCTCCACCTGATAGACGGCCACAGAGCACGCACAAGATCGCAGGTGAGAGGTTGAATCGTTGGTGGTGTCGCTAAACCAATAAAAGGCTATCAGTCTATCGTATTTTGGACATCCTTGCTGCAATCACGCCCGTGTCTAGACGTCTGCCCTTACACTACCTACTTTACGCCAGGACGGCCTTGTTGTCCACCCTTTACTATGGACCTCCGGCATCTGGATATAGTGGGACGCCAATCTCAGAATCTAGCGTCCTGCCGGCAGACTCTGTCACTTAAAAAGTCTCGCGGAATTCAAAAGGCTCAGAGTTCCTGACCATGTTGCTGTACGACCTGCTGAATGCACCATTATACTTGTCAAACCTACGGGAGATAACGGGGGATGAATACGGGGTCGGCAAAACAGAAACCGAGGCGGAAAAAGAAGGCACACCCGACCAAGGCGCCCAAGATCCAATCTGTATAATCTTGGAGTTCTCGGGGTGGCGGTTACAAGTACCGCCGGGCTTGAGCGAATCACCACCAAGCTTCTTGATGTACTGGTGCGCGATAGCGTCGGACTTGGGCTGGACTCCAGGGAAGCCGCCGGGGATGTTGGAATCGTAGACGGCGATGAGGATGTTCTGCCCAATTTTCTCGGTTTGGCTGTAGCGGGCGTAGTTGTCGGGCACGTAGGTGTCGCTAGGCGTTGAGGAACCCTTCATTTGTTGTTGATTTTCCACTCTTAGTGTATTTTTTCCATTTTTAACGAGGGTGGAATGGTATATGGGGTTGGATGGAAGGAACTTGCAGCCCAAGTTCTCGCCAAAGGCAGCGAATCCGTCAAGGAAGCGGCCAGTCTCGTGGATCGTCACGTCGACGTTCTCGCCGGTGGTACCGAAAAAAGCGAGGTTGCCGTCGATAGAGAAGGCTCTCTGTTGCTTCAGCGGGTCGACCTCCCCCCCTCTCCCGGAGGGGCTGGCCGCTGGAGGGTACTAGTTTAATAGACAATTCTCCGTATCATGTAAGAGCACAGCGGGCTTTGCCAGATGGTACAAGAATATCAAGAATCTAGGCTGAGAATGTATAGCTTGACAGCAAACGCAAAGAATAAACCTTGTTTTTGGCATTTCAAAATGAATTGTCGCCAAAGAATGAATCTTCCCCACAGATATGATATGAAGAATAATTTCACTAAAGGTCATATTCCTTCAACCACGAGACAGCTCACAGCAGCTCTTGTACAAATGGACACATTAGTATCCCAGTGGCTGAATGATGAAGAATAAATTACTTACTGATCCCAGGACTGTCCATGACTAACGAAGGTGAGACATTCGACTCTGTAGCAACTGCTCGAACATCTTGAGCAGCGCGTCTCTTGTCAGGGCCACATCCTTTTCCCCTAGATTAACAGGCGGACGTCCGATGAGTGATCCGAGAGGGAGACGGATTTCGTCAATCTCGGTTTCGACCTGCGTGAGCGAGCCTAGATGAGGCGCTGAAACTGACAGCAAACCAGTTCTTCTGCAAACTTCAAGTGGGGTAGTCTGCTTGGCGAGCAGATGAGGGTTTCTATTTGCCATGTTGCATTGTTGATGGACTCGTGACCAAATGGAGATTGTCAATCGTTTCTCATCCAGCTCCGCTTGTAGATAGTTAAGGCAGACAGTAATCACCATCTGGGTACGAGAATCGGAAGTTTTGAGCCGTTGATGGACATCAGGGATTAAGAATTTTCTAAACCCCGAGGTCTCAAGCTCAACAAGACAAGTAGGGAGCCGGAGAGAAGAGATGGGAACCCAACCAGCGCCAGGTTCCTTCGAACCATGGCGAAGAGCCAAAAATGAAGAAATACTCCGCACCAAGATTCATCGTTGCGAGCTGCTTATTGTTAGCTTTCTGAAGAAGGGCCGTGGTGTACTCATGATCGCTTGATCGGCGGTGCGATCAGAAGGTGGGGTGTGATGTGGAAGGGACGATCGACCGTTGGTGGGGATATCAACAATCTCAGCTCTAGCAAGATCGCGTGACTGTCGGCATAACATCTCTTCACCACAGCTCTTCGTTTCTTGTTCCTCTGTGATACCTGTTTGAATGCAATTACATGCTTTCCAACCACAATTTCGAAGCTCAAACGAGGTTTCGCAGACCCCACGTCTGATTCGACTCATGATATTGTTAGCAAGGACGCTTGAAGGGCAGGAGACGACCATCAAATCATACTAGGAAAAGTTCGCTCTGGGTCTTAGCGAGGTAAATGTTAAAAATGCGAGGGAAATGAGGAGATCGTGGCCTTCACTTACCAGAGATAATTGTAGATGTGAGAGAGACATCAACGGTTCAGCCTTGCTGATCACCAACAACACAAAACCTCCGCTCAGGAGCCTCACTCAAGCTTCTTCAGGAATTTATCCGGCGGTTTCAAATAAAGCTAAGACTTCATTTACATGTGGAGATGATATGACAGTCGCTTGTTGTATGTTCGAGCCAGGGGTATCCCCGAAGTTGATGGTGAAACATCTGCGCCGAATTCTCGCACTCCTGAGAAAAGTTTCCCCTGATTCCCAACATATAAATGGGAGTAGCTTTTGCTCTTTAGACTTGACCATACTACAATTCTAACCAATCCTTCTTCCTTAGCTCGTTCCAGCCTTTTTGGCCGAATTAAACCTGTTCGACTATCATCCTGCCACAATTCCTTCCACCATGAAGCTCATTGCCCCCCTTCTCCTTCCGGCCCTTGGGCTGACCGCTACGGCATCCCAAGTTAAGCGCGATACATGGGGAGGAAGTGTATCCCTTGGTCCTACGAAATCCACCATCACGAACGCCGTGACTACGCTCATCCCCGGTGCAGCCCCCGCAACCCAGGCGGGTGTTCTTTTCCTCTGGCCCGGAATGAGCAACGGGACCGGAGACCTTGTCCAGTCGACGTTAGAAAGCTGGGAGAGCAACACCTGGTGCGGTGCAAATCCGGGAGAATGGTGTGTACGTGCCAGTCTTTTCGGCAGTTTTGGACAGCTCGACGGTGCCGCTGGCGTCGTTGCCGGTGACGATCACGTTCGCATTGAATATAACCTGGAAAGTGATGGGCAGACCTGGCTCCAGTATGAGCCCTAATATCTACTGGCCGTGTCGTATTGTCTGACTTACTGTGGATAGGACCGTTACAAATGCGCAGACTGGAGCACTTCTTTCGACCTTTTCGTATGCGTCCGGCCCTTACATGACGGGGTGAGTTTGGTTTATAAATCTTGAATCTTGCTTTTTCCACTTTCCTGACTTTGAATAGGTACGGCACTGGAACAGAATGCAACAATGGCTGCACGGGAACAGTTAACCCACAGAAATATACCAATACCACCATCACGTTGGCATCGGCCGACAAGACTTTCGGGAATACTATCGCCTCCGCAGCTGGAGCAACATACACTGGCCTTAGCTCGAGCAACGGTGGTAAGGTGTGGACTATCGAGACAATCAATATTCCTGCCATGTTGGCCTCATAGTGTGTCGGGGGGTCAGCATGTATGTATATACCAAGCTGTACAATTGAGTAGAACTTTTTTCTCGTATGCAAGGAATGTCACGATCAACAAGCGGTCAGAAATAGAATACCGACCTAGGTACCTGGTAAACTGAGGCCATGTGTGGGCAAGGCACCACCTAATTATCCTGCAGACCCAGATGAGTTGGCGTCATTTGGGGGATACTCCAACGCCGATCTCCTGGGGGTCAGTCACCCATTAATGAGGGGTAGAAGAAGAAGAGGATCTCCTCGAACAGTCTCCCCCTCGAATTCCCCCTCCTGTACCCTCACCCCTCCCACTCGGACTTTACAAAACAATGGCGTTTGCTCGCAGACTAGCCATCCTCCCAGGAGGTCTCAGTAGGGACCCCCCTCCCCCTCTCCCCCTCCCTATCAAGGCACATCCCCAAAAATACCTCCCCACGTACCTAGTTCCCCTGACTTGATCTCTCCCAGGCGGGCTCGGCTCCATCATCGGCCAAAAGCTCAGACAACAAGGCGCCCGCCTGGCCATCCTGTACGCCCCCTTCGAAGGCTCCCGGCGCGACCAACTCCTCGCCTCAGGCTACTACATCCAACCCTCCACACCCCCAGCCGGAGCCAATACCGACAACGACATCCGCACCTATGAATGCGACATTACCTCCCCTGAATCTGTGCAATCGGCGTTCACCACCCTAACCAGGGAAATGGTCTCCCCTGCACAGGGGGGATCCTTTCCCAGCATCCTAGTCAACACAGCCGGGTACGTCTCCCTCAGCGACCTCGAAACCACCCCGCCGGAGGAAACGACCAAGCACCTCACCACCAATGTCCTGGGACTGATGCTCTGTTCTCAGGCTTTTGCCCGGTTGTATTTCTCCTCCACTACCTCACGGGACAAAGGCGCCGCACCGCCACCGCCACCGCCAGGCCGAATCGTGAATATCGCCTCCCAGGCCGCGCACGTCGCGTTACACCGCCACGGGGCGTACTGTGCCTCCAAGGCTGCGCTCCTGGGGTTAACGAAGAGTATGGCGTCGGAGTGGGCGGGGCGGGGTATCACGGCGAATTCGGTCTCGCCGACGGTGGCGTGGACGGAGCTGGGGAGGAAGGCTTGGGGGGAGGAGAGTGTGCGAGAGGCGTTTTTGGGGATGGTCTCGACGGGGCGGTTTGTGGTGCCTGAAGAGGTGGCGGATGCGGTGGTGTTTTTGTGTCAGGTGAGTTTGCTTTTATTCTAAGCGGTTATGTATGGTTTGAAGGGGAGAGGCTAATGGGAGGTAGGATTCGAGTGGGATGATTAATGGGGCGGATTTGAGGGTAGATGGGGGGTTTACAATTCGGTGAGGTGATTATAGAATCCACTTTTGCAATAGAATGGATATATAAAAGGGGCAAGGCCAGGTTATACTTTTTGTCGTGGATTACTGGCGGAAACAATGGGGGAAATAATTATACATAGGCTATCATAAAAACCCAAAAATCTCGGGAATATTTACAAATATGAGAGATATATACATCAACACATCTCCCCTTAACCACTGTAATCGACATGGCAGGTCACGCGAACCGCACCAGGAACAACCTTACCACCGATTCCATCAATGGCGGCATCCTTCTGCAGATAGGCATTGGTGACCACCGCCGCCCCAGTGGTAATAACAGAGCAGTTGTCGCCGTCCGCCGAACAGATCCTCATTCCCTGGACGGTCTCGCCCGCAGCCTGCGCCTGGATAGCAGAGACATCCCAGCCCGACCAGCCGTCGTTGTCGCCGTTTCCGAAATCGAACTCGCCCCAGGTGCAGGAGTAGCCCCCGTACTGGTCTGTGGGGAGGGTCTCGCCCAGGGCGGCACCCCAGGATCCCTGCGAGTTCTCGTCGAAGGCGACGTAGCGGGTCTCGCCGGCGGCGAGGGTGAACTTGACGGCTTCGTGGCCGTACCAGCCTGTCATCTCGCCGTCGGGGCCGATCTTGTTCCAGATGACGACCGTCCAGGTGTCGGTGTTGCTGCCGGTGAACTGGACGACGTATTTGTAAGTCGAGGCGGACTCGGCGCTGACTTCGATGATGTTGCTACCCCATGGCACGCCGACGTTGCCGGCGTAGAGGATGTTGCTGGAGCTGGAGCTGGCGGTGCTGCGGCCGCCGAAGCCATCGGTGCAGTACTCGCCGTCGGAGGGAACGGCGGTCCAGTTTGCGGACTCGGAGCTGGTTTCGGTGGCGCTGGAGGTTGTAGTGGTCGTCGTGGTAGTGGGCTTTGTGGTAGTGGGCTCTGTGGTAGTGGTGGTGGTGGTGGGCTCCATGGGCTCCGTGGTTGTGGTTGTCGTAGAGCTGGAGGTAGTGGTAGTTTGCTGGACCTCGATGACCGGAGCTATAGACACCACGGGGATGGTAGTCGTGCTGGTTGACTCCGGCGCGACAGAGCTGGGCTCCTCGACGGGGACCTCAACTGGCGCGACAGACGTGGGCTCGGAAGAGGGGAACTCCGTCGTGGTACAGCAGTCCTCCCACACGGTCTCGGTGATGGTTACAGGTTCCGCATCGAAGAACGAGTCCGCTTTCACAGCGCGCGCTTCGTGGAGGTGCTCGTGGCCACGATGCTGGTGGCCATGGCTGCGCGCGAGGGCGGACTCGGCCGCGGCGACGAGAAGAAGGAGGGACGTCCACTGCATTATCAGTGCGTGGGGATCAATACACTCGCAGCGGTGGAGATGGGGTTTAAACGAGTGACAAAGTGAGATGAGGGAAGGGGAAGAAAGAGAGAGGGCGGGCAAGCATCGGTGTTTTAGGTAAAAGAGGGGGGTGGGACGAAAAAAAAGACACCAGGAGGGGAGCTAGAGTTCCATATTCATTTAATTAGATTGAATCATCGACGCCCATAATTTAATAATATTGTGATTATTTCCCTTCGCAGTGAAGCGGCTTGTGAAACGCACGCCACTGGTCCGAACTTTCTCTCCAATTCTGGCGTTCGACGTGGCTCATCTAGGCTTTCGGCGTGTTGTTATGAGTGAAGTCCCTGTCCCTGTCTCTGTTCCTGACTATCCCTGGCCAACTGTCCCTTGCAGCGAGAAGACACGCCCTGCCTTCATGCCTAACAAATCACAGGGCGGCCATGTGTTGTAGCCACTAATGTAGGCTGCTCAGGTGAAGGGGACATTCCAGCCTTACTCATGGGTCGCAAGTGGCAATAATCGACCCAAAGTGAAAAATTTGAATTTTGATTAGATGACACTCGATTTCGGAGGGGTATCGGAGATTAAGCCTTGGTTAGTGAATCTCAATATTGTCTATTAAGGCTTGACGGCAGGCTATGGTATCGATCGTCTCACGATTTCAGGTTGACACTGGATACAATTCCTCCTTATTATCTTTGCCGATACACTCAACTCTTCTCTCCCCACTCTTACATTCTACAACTACTGATATGGACGAGGTCCCTGAATCATTATTATTGAACACTCATCTGTCAACCAGGGGTGTCGCATTCTTGGGTCAGGAACAACGCCAGCGCAGCCACGGTGGGGCGCCCTTACGTGTGCCTAGGGGACTAGCATATCACCTCATTGAATTCAGCTGCCCTCGAGTTTACCTAGATAGATAGATCTCGAAGAAGTCGTGAACGGGTAGATAGTACTAGTCTATCTAGTTGCACACACGCAAACTCCTCCACCACCCAACAGTCTTGTCCAGGCCCCTCGTTCTCTATCACCCCATCTTTTAAGATCTACCCGCATGCTCCATCCTCCTCCTTTCGGAATGCCCAGCTCCGCCCCAAAAAGCTCACTCATCACTCGCTCTGGAATAGGCTGCCGTCCAGCATCTTCTGCAAAGTCTCCTGTTGTCCATCGCACCACCACGCATACCGTCCAGCTTGCTCATAGGGCGTCCATTCGATCGGTCGGTAGGGCCGATAGTGCAGCTGCTGAAACACTTTGTTCCGCTGCGCGCGGAGCCCCCGCTGCAACCTGCTGCATATCCCTCGATTGTTTTCGATGATATCCGCGAGCACCGGGTCGTCGATTTCCAACGCTCTGAAATTGCACAGGAAGTCAGAGAGCAAGGTTAGCGGGCGGAGATCCATCCTCTTGATCCTTTCCTTCCTCTCCTCCTCGGTCAGTCGGAGAAGGCCCCAGAGCTGGTAGTGCGCCTCAAGGAAACGGAGCGTCTCGGTCGGTGACAGCTTGACGGGAACCTGGGGGTCGCAGTAAGGGCGCATTTTCATTTTCTCTTCGTATGCCTTGACTATGTCCTGGCCGTTGTTTGAGATCTCCACGATGCGGGCTATTTCGTCGGTGAGGGTGACGTTTGCCTCGACTGCCAGAAACCCCTGATCAGCGATGAGCTGACGTACAGCACCGAGGCACGGAATCGACCTGGCGGCGATCTCGTCGTAGATGGCGGTTGTGTGCCCCTTCCAGACCAGCTGGAGTTGGTTGCAGGTTGCGGCTAAGTTGGAGGCTGTCCTGAAGGAGGGCGCGGCGCCGAATATGGCGATGAGTAGCTCTGTTGGAAGGTCTAGCAAGAGCGAGCGCTCTTTTGCGGACAACTCCTCGGTCATTGTGCTGAAATATAAGTTAAACACCAAGATAATATAAGTTGTGATCGACAGATCGGGAGAGAAGAGCCAGAAGAAGCTTACGAGCTCATACGAAAAGCTAGAAGCGGGGTTGAGCAGTATCACGGTGGCAGCTGGGAGAGTAGGGCAGAGGAGAGGAGAGGAGAGTGAAAAATGGAAGAAGCTGCCGTCAATGAATTGGGAGTGAGGTTGAGAAGATAAACTCTGGACTTTGTTTCTGGTTTTCTCTGCATTGTCCCCATGCTTTGCCTCTGCCTGATTGGGTAGGTCACCTGATTTTAGGCAACAAATACGAAGAGCCTCAAAATAACGCGGCAATCCCTCAAGGCCCTATTTCTCAGGCATCAATATTATTGCCTATGAAATCCCTCATTCATGGGCCATGAAAGAACTATCCTATCTGCATTGTGCCGGAAGGCAGCACTCTACCTTTCATGACAACGAAAGAGTCATTCCACGGAGAGAAATAACAGAACTAATGCACTGGGTTTAGGGGAAATCTTCATGGGTTGGATATATATAACAAAAGTTGTACATACTTCTATTTGTCATGTCTCATTAATCATAACCCCCCTCGCCACAAAACTAAAAGAAAGATCTAGAATATATCACCTGTCACTCCACAACCACAAGTCTGGCTGCAGCCCTCCATGCTCTGCATCTTGTACTGAATTGCTCGCATCTAGCTGGTTCGCTGCCGAGAGCATATGATCCAGCGACACCCCGAAATCTCTCCAGTCATAGAGGACTTCTTCCTCGTCTACGGGAACGGTGTTTGCTGACGAAAGTGTCTGGCTATTCTGTTCTGCTTCGAAAACAGGGACAGTATGAGGCTGGTGAGACGCCTGCTCTTGGTCAAAGTAAGCTGTTACAAGCTGTGGTGTCCTCAACCGTGGACGCGGGGATTGAGACTGTCTCAACGGCTGAACTAATTCTTCCAGCAGTTCGATCTCCGACTTGCGAAGCTGAGCAACTCGGTTCCCTCTTGTGGTCATGTCGTCAAGCAAGCTAAATCCTATTTCGCGGTAGTTGGCATCAGGGAGAGCATTGGGTATGATCACCGAAATGAGGGATAGGATAAAGAATGACGAAAACAGGTTTTCTAAATCGAACGGGAGAAACATCTCTGGCAATTCTTTGTTAGATCGGATGCCATGTGGGCCAAGCGAGAGCGAGCAAACCTAGCAAATTCTGATCTCGCAACGCAGTCAATATTTTAAAAGATTTCATGGCGGTATCAGTACAGGCTAGTAGAAGGGTCCGGACTGGTGCAGAAAGGGTCCGGAATACGTTGCCCTCTTGGAAGCAACTGAGTCGCTCCCAGAGCAGACTCAGAACGAGAGGCCGAGTGGTGACGATAATGCACTGATCCTAATTAAGTACTCGATCGGTAACACAGCAAGAAGGCAGCATACCAGATGGCAAGACAATGTGAGACGAGTAGTGACATTTGACAGAGCGTCTACCGATTTGGAGAAGCGCCGGGAAAAGACATCTTCCAATTCGCGCACAAGATCGGCCATCTCGCGCAGGATCACTTGCACCTTTCGAAGGAATTCCCCGCCGAGTTTTCCATCGGCGTTATATACAGCTGTGGAAAATATAGAGCGGTTAGACGATGCGGCGAGAATTTTTTAGAGTCTACTGCTCACTATCAAGGACGCGTGAAATAACTTGCGAAATCTTAACATGAAGACTCAACGCGGCTTCAGCCTGAGAACATGTTTTAGGATCCCATAAGACGGAGGTAATCTCTTCGTCGTTCACCGAGTTCGGAGAGCCTATCAGTGAGGAGAATTTCCGGTCCAGAATGTACACCGTCCACCATATATTGCTCCGGCGATTGACCCAGCTCTGACCAAGTTGTTCGACAGGCTGCGTCCGATGAAGACCTTCGACCAGTGCCATGCGCATAGAATGGCCGATCTGCGCAGTCAGACATATACCACCACACAAAAGAAACCATAAACTTACGTAGCAATACGCTGTATCTCTCATGTCGACTGAATGAAAGTACAAGCCAATGAGGGCAAGCACCTCAATCGCCAGAGTCGGCTCCTGCCACAGTCCAGTAATATCCGGTAAGATGGACATAGCTCTTGAAAAATACTTCGTCCAGCTAGCTGTGTTGGATGCCTTCCGTGCTGGGGCTAGAAATGCTTCCCCGAATGCAAGAACTATTAGGAACTGTACGTACCAGAGACGCGACTCGCGCAGCTTCCCAGCAACGTCATCGTAGAACTGATGGAGGTGCCGCAAAAATTCACCTTCGTCGAACAATCGATATAGGTGGCCGAAGTGGAATTGAACGGTCTTGACAATGTAGAGCGCATGCTCTAGAGACGGTAGCCCGCTGATATCTAGCGTTTCCTCTGAACTCGCGCGACGCCATTGGAGCTGGTGTGCGTCACCATCTACCGCGAGGGGAATTGGTCGACCGCTGTTGGGATTTAACCGCGACTGAATAATATTCAGGATGCGGCGACTGAAGGACCAGGTGGATGTAGGGCCCAGAAATACTAGGAAACGGATTAGCCTCTTTCCTTGTGCAACGGGTGACATGTTTCTTACACCATCCTCGTTGACTGCGCGTATGTTTTAGGTAGATAGACGGTGACACCAGTTCATTGGAGGCAAATCGCTCATCATACTGATCAATCTCCGGTATTTCTGGCGTAGAGCTCTGTGGGATGTCGGAAGCTGGTCCTTGTGGTGATCAACTATGCCGTGCATGTGTTCGGCTGTCTCTCTTCGCAGGGTTTCTTACCATAGCTTGAGTCATTGATACTCTCCGCGCCAATGGTCCGTCGTCTCTTGATTTCCGGCGCTGAGCGTACACTTTCCAATTCTTCTACCCTTCGCTTCAGGGACAAGAACAGTCTAGATCACTCGTTGATCTGTTAGCTGCATAGCCCCCCTGCAGAACGGTCGCAGGCATGTTGTACTCTTCAGAAACCATAATCTTCCGGTCATCTTCGAACACGCAATCCTGATGGCGCTGACGGCATTTATCGCATGGTTGTGTGCCAGAGCATTTTACCTTTCGGGATCGACAGCGCTGGCAGCTGCAATAACATTAGCGAGAGACTTGGATGGTGGGGGGCTATATTCGTACGCATTGGTAGTCCGTTTCGGGCGTTGGTTGTGATCCATCTTCAAAGCCACATTTGGTTGGCTCTGTAGGGCTCCAGGGGGGATATCAGATCATGGTCAAGCAGAAAATGCTTATGCTGCCGGGGTTGATTGTTGATGACATGTGGAGTACTACACGAGCGGTTGTGTTGTGATGATAGCGCCACTCCAAAGAGGGGGCAATCGGCCAGGTGGCACGTGCTTTTTACCCCACGCCTACATTAGGCAGCTGGGTACCTCAGTCGGATTTACAAGGTCTTACACATTGTCTCAATGATTCTGAGATAGTATATAAAAATCATGATTACGTTGGTTATATACAGCTTATGAGACACAAATGCAACGCCGAATATTCACAAAACATTAAAGGAATACATTAGAGGCAGGAAGTGCTTTGGCCCTTCTTCAGATATCTGCCGTTTATTTCAACTGGCTCAGGATAACATCGGCGGCCTTTTCACCGACCATGTAAGTTGAGACCGCAGTGAAAGTACCGGGGATGCGAGGGTAGACTGACGCATCGACGACACGGAGACCCGAAACGCCCCGAACCCGGAAGCTGGAGTCAAGCACAGCCATGGGATCGCCATCAGGTCCGATAGGGCAAGTGCATGACGCGTGGTGACCCCAGGCAGTATCCTTGATGTAGGTTTTGATTGCCTCATCACTTTGAACATCCTCACCGGGGAGAACTTCGGAGATGTCAACCGCCTGGCGAGAGAAAGCGTCGCGTGCAAGGTGGACAGCCTCGGCCATGGCCTGAAGATCAGCTTCGTAGTCGCCAACGCCGGTGTCAAAATAGTTGAAATGGATGTCCGGCACATCAAGAGGATCTGCAGAACGCAGAGTCACGCTGCCGGCGGTGTTGCGCGGGTGTGCCTTCAGCATGGCCCAGGTGAACCAGTCGTGGCGCTCGGTGACATCGACGCTATATCCTGGGTAATATCCACGGAAGTTGACAGGGCCACCAAACACGAACACGTCATATCCATCGTCAGCGGTAACGGAGCTCTTATAAAACATGGTCGCAACCAGCCCAGCGGAGGAAAAAACGCCGCGATCACCAAGTATTGGTGATTCCCAGCGATCAACACAGGGGTCATCCTGGCCGTAGAAGCCAAAGGTGCATCCATCCAAGATCGTGAAGTTCTTGGGGGTATGGCCCTGAACGGCAATCTCATAGTGGTCCTGCAGATTGGTACCTACACCAGGAAGGTCGGAGATGACTTCGATGCCGAACTTCTTCAATTCATCGCCCGGGCCCACGCCGCTCAACTTCAGCAGCTGTGGGGAGTTGTACACACCACCCGACAGGATGACCTCGTGAGAGGCCTTGGCGCTACCCGGAGTGCCAGAGCCTGCAGATTTGGAAAGCGGGCTAGCCCTGTAAAGGAACCTGCCGTCGAGGAACTCAACGCCGGTGGCGCGGGGAGGGGTTGTGGAGTTGTCGAAGGTGACTTTGGTGACGTAACAGTTGGTGCGGACGTCTAGTGGGTACTTTTTGCTCCCATCGTCGTTCTTGGCATCACGAACAGCGACAACAAATTCTCGGGGGCCGTTGCGGTGGGCGTCATTGGTGGCCACTGGGATCTGGTAGTAGCCAGGGGTGGTGTCGCGAGATTTGCTATCCTTGTTGGCATCACCTGCAAGCAGGGTACCGAGGTTCACGACCAAATTGGTGTCGTTAGCTAAGGCGAAGGCTCCTCCGGAGAGCAAGCTGAGCAGCTGCGGATCCTTAAGGGCGAGATTGAGCGGGGCAGTCTCGGTATGAAGCCAGCCATCATAACCATGCCCGGGAATTCCGGGGAGCAGGTATTGGTTGTTTTCCAGGCGGGTGAAGTATTTCCGCATATTCTGGGCGGACCATGAAGCATCGCCGGTCATGGTGGCAATGAAGTCGAAATCAGATTGATGCGGATAGACGGTAATGAGGGCATTATGCGCAGTGCACCCACCCAGGGTTCCGGTACGAGGATAGAGCGTTCCCTTCACCACCGAGCCTTTAGGGGGGTTGGGGCCGGTATACTCCTCGCCGTTGGGAGTTTCGTAAGTAGTCTTGTAATCCTGCATCTGACTTTCATCGTCGGTATAGTGGCGAACGAAAAAGTTCCAAGCCATCGTTTCATCCTCGGACGCGAGGGCCGAGTACGCCGGGATGGAGTAGTTGTGGCTTTTGCCTTGATCATCGCCGGCCTCGATTAGCAGCGTTTTGTGGCCAGCGAGGGCGAGTCGAGCAGCCAAGGGACCTCCTCCGGCTCCGGACCCGACAACGATATACTCATATCCGGTGAGCTCGACGGCCTTAACCAGCCCGATAGCATTGACGAGCAGGCCCAAAAGCCTTGGAACCATCATTTTGAAGAAAAAGAAAATATCACCAAGGGGTGGCTCGATACCAGGAAAGCCCTTAGCAAACCGTGAGGGGATCAAGCCTTTATATTGCAGGCCCCGAAAAGGAAAACGGAGCCTGATCAACACCATGTTTTGGATCGCTAATCCATCAGGCGAGTAAACATTGAGAACCCCATCCCCACAGGGATGATGTTGCCGGGTCCCAAATGAGCGGTCATCATTGGATATCACGAGAAGTCGGTACCTTCAGCTTGTTTTCTTATTTTCTTGCTTCTTTGCAGTTGTCTTTCTTCCCTGGACACGTTTTCGCTGATCATGTCGTTCAGGCGAACCCTCGGATGACACTCTTTGGGACCCGGAGTGCACCCACCAGGAACTCCGGCTGGAGCGTGCATCCTCATATTCTTGATGGGGAGGGTGGGGGAGCTTAGTACTGTTCAAGAATGACGCGCGAGGAGATCGACATGTAGCCAGATTTCCTTTTCCCTAGTCAGGCAAAGTCGACCCTCTTTTAGGCTGAAGGATGCATAAAGTGGCCGGTTATATTTCCCCGTCCAGTCTCCTTCAACAGCGAACATCTAAGGATCCAAGGTTGCGAAAGGCAGAGATGTCGATCAGCAGTGCAAACACCGAAATAGAGGATACTGATTATTAATATTAATAGGCGATTTCAATAGTGCATATCGAAGATGACCTCTGGCTCCTTTTTGTCGTCTCGTTAACGCGTGGAAAAAACTTTCAGGAGATCCACTGACCACAGTGCTGACCCCTGAGAAAGGAGACCCAGCATCATAACCAGCCCTCAATACAGGATTTGGCGATTTACTTCGCTTGGGATTATTCCACGATTTCCACAGTCGAAACTCATGCCGTTTTAGCCACATGTGATTAGATACTTACTCTACTCCGTAGCTAGCTCTGCAGACTCGGGCATGCTACCGCTTGGAAGATCCGTCATTATTTCCGATCGTGAAACTTGACCTCTGTTAAATAGCTATGATGGCCTCCCGTAGAATTTAAGTCACTTTTGTCTGCGCTTCTTCAAACCTTTGAGCCCTTTTTACCACTTCATACCGACGAGCCGCATCACCCCCATACACTTTTCACGTGAGAGACAAGAGCACCCCCCCCGGGGCCACGCAATCAATCATGGAAAATATATACCGCAATTGACTATGAGTCAAGCAAGGCGAGCCCCGAACTTTCTCTATCTCCTGCCGTATCTTTGTTTTTGTCTCCTGGATCAACTGCAAGCGGATCTTCTGTCCCCGGGCTTCTTGAACGGAGAGAAGTTGCTCTAGATAGTTGACCTTATAGGTGACTTGTGCGCTTCGAAACCCCGGATCTTTTCTGCTCTTTTTGTACGAGTATAGGCCCATTATAAGGGCAAGATGATCGGGGACGAGATGGGTAAAGGTACTTGGTTCCGCCATCTTGGAGGGAGATACCTGGATATCATTTGCGAATTAAACACGTCTTCTTGCTGGGAAGATCATCAAGACCGAAAGTATCGCACAGCGCACGTGCGAATCTCTGTCTTCTTCGAAGTCGACGTTTAGGATAGAATATGACTCGAAGAAGCCGCACTACAGCCTCACTGGCGACGTGCCAGTGGTTGCATTGCCTGGCTGCACAGAAGGAACTCGGCCATGGAAGGCGCAGCGAACTTAGGGTCAAAACTGATAGAATTTTAGCTGTTCTCATTGAAGCCGCCAGAGCGAATACAGCAAATACATTGATGGCTCTGTTCGAGGCGTTGTCGCAAGATCCAAGGGGTTGTATACTTATGAGATTGGTTTGGAGACCCCGTCCTACTCGAATACCATCTTGGGTAACGAAGCAAGTGGCGATACTGCATATCTGTGTTCTATTTAGGGATGCGTTTCTTTTCTTTGTTCTCTTCTCCGCTTCGTTCTCGCGAGGACAGCGGTATCTCAGACTTTTTTTTTAGGTTGTTGCTTATCGCGCGCATTATATTCGGTTGCATGAAGAATAATATCACCAACAGTTCACCCCAGAAAGCATACTGTTGCGAGGCGAGTTTCTTCGCATAGCTTAGCCCTCGGCTCAATATCCTACAGCCACATGTTTACTACGTGGCAACAAACCTCACCCAGGGCCAGGGGATTATTCTCTTCGAGGATCTAGCTGTGAAAGGCTATAGGTTACATTTGGAGAATGCACCCAGCCTTTATCTCTCGAGCCCATTTACAGTGGGCTGGAACAACTGGCTCTTTTGCACGGTGGAACGTGGGAAATCACTGGTGACACATTCCCGTGACTTTCAGATGCTAGTATTCTGCGTCCGGATCATTGGGCCAATTACTTTGTCCGATAGGACAGACTCACCGAAATTCTCGAGGTATATAGTGATAGAGAACGGATCGTGAACGCCTTCCAAAAGTTATAGGTCCCCCCAGGGCCTCAATGTGCGGTCCATGGAGACCCACACACACAAGTAACACCTGCATGTCCCCTGCTGAGGTGTTTCAGTTCCTGGACTCCCAGAATGTGCATATTGGCCCGCCAATGCACGACGTTGCACTTCATCGCTGGTGCGCTGGATCCTGAAGACCGTCGGACTCATGAGCCCGACCTCCTCGAAACATATCTGAAGGCTTTGCGGGGGCAGGAGGTTCCCTTCTCTCCGCTGATGATATTTGGACAGACTACCGACGCCATCAACTTTATGGCTTCCTGTCGGCGCTGACACCATACAAGATGCAAGGTAAGGACCGAGTGTGAGGGATAGGGCTGCGTCATTTGACTGGAGTTCCGGATCATTCGACATTGGAGCTATTGGAGAATGGGATATAGGTCGACATGGAAGCGACAGAAGCACTCTATATATACTAAGAACGCTACCTTTTGCACGATCCCAATAACATAACTAGGCATGAATCAATCGGCACAATCTGAGCGTAACCAATTATTGCTTCCACCTGTTATGATGTAACCGCACAAGCTTGAGAAGAAAAAGAGCCAATTACCACAGGCGGTTTTAAGGACTGGCTAAAGCCATACCATAAGTCCATTAGGTGCGGTAAGCATGAAATTTCAAGTTAAATCTGCCTTTGACACAGATGTGATGGAGTTTTTCACCCCCGTTCCCGTTGGCTCCATTGCTGGTCTGCGCGTGGCTGTTCGCCGTACTCCAGGTCCAGACACACCTTGGTAGCAGTTCAGTCAATCACAGTGCGTACCGTTGCTCGCTGGATGTCCGAGTCTAACGTCTCTCGTAGCCACTGGATTGTGATCTCATCAACGGTAGCAGGGAGCTGCCTGGGGGCAAGCACCTACATAGCCAGCCCTTATATTAGCTAGGATTCATTAGGGATTGATTGATTGATTGATTGCCTGTCGACATCCAGGTCCTACTTCGGGGCTGATCTTTCCAAACTCATCTTCAATTGACTAATGATGGTAGCTGCCAATTGTCATCTGCCTCTCCCTCCGTCACAGGAATAAATATGATACTTTCCGTAACCTCGGCCAGCCGTTTTCGGGAACGACTTGTGTACCACCGATTTCCAATCATCGTACCCAGCGAGTCGAAGGACATTCTCTGTTTTGGTCAGTCATGATCTCCATTTGACTCTGTGTATGTCTCCTCGGCCCTTAAATTGCCAAGAACGCCGGGTAAAATATGTCTATTTAACCCGTGCACCAGTGCCACGGCATGATGAGTATTCAAGTCCCGGTCATGATAATACAAAGTATATGACGTGGCCCCGCCATGAGGCTACAACACAGATTATGTGTCTACCCATATTGCAAGCATAGACTTCCCCGGCTCACTTTCATTGCTACTACCACGTGTCAATATCGGGGTCTGTTTGAGGGGGGTGCTGGTATTGAGGTCGCGAATAGTTGCTCGGAAATACTATTAGTATAGGCCGCAAACGAGCGGCGTTGGGATCTGGTCGGCCTCTTGATTCTAATAAGCGCCAGCATCAGGCGTCCCAAGTATATTGAGACGGGATTCGGCGTGTCCACTGGGGGGTCAAAAGTGGTCCGAGAACCTCATATGGGCATCAAAGAAACGGGATATGTGATCATTCCATCGAGCCCTTCGGGGACTGGTCGTCCTGGAGGAGTTCAACTGTCACAACACTTCCTTCATGGACAATTGTCTGTCAGCGATAGGTTAGCTAGACCCGCGATACAAACAGAAGGAATGCCGCGAACGTTACCATCCATCTTTGGCCGCTGCGGTGAGGAATCTCCGATGCTCTCCCACGACCATATCAGTAATCACACCACCACCACCGGCACTCACATTCAACGAAGATAAGCCGGCGACCCCAATTAGACATCGCGGAGTGAAAAGTCGCAGCTTTAGGACTCACATGGCGACCCTGGATCACTCGCTAGGTCGCCCCAATGATGTATACAAGGACCTGTATACAAGGACCACATGACAGCGATGCCCACGGCCGCTGATGACAAAACAATAACAATAATAACACCCACCTAAAAAAAATGGTCCCCACTTTCTATCCGCCACGGCAGCCAGGCGATCACGAACGGAGCCTCTTCCATGCCTGAACCTGAGCACCAGTCATGATTGCGGCCTGGTCGGGGCACTTGGGGCCAGAACAAACCTTGTTTTTACATGTCACCATCTTGTCAGCAGTCGATAACAGCACGACATGGCATAGCATAGCATCGCACAGCACAGTTGGTTGTGAGCCGACTCGGAATTCCTACTGATGTATTGATGTCACCACTTTCTCCGGTCAAAGTTTGTTTTGCCCACCTTCCCAAGTCAAAGCCCCTCCGGCCGGTGGGTCGGGCAGATGTACTGGTAGTAGGTAGATGGTAGGGAATCTCTTTTCTTTGTTTGCTCCTCCCAGGGGAAGGCTTTGTGCTTTGATTGGCTCGCCGTCCGGAGAAAAAGTTATTCGAGTTTAGTCTCAACGCTAAGCTCCGACGCTATCCAACGATTAGGCTAGTCAACAAACGCACCACGTTGCTCTGCCTCCATTAATAAGATCTTAGAAACAACGCAAAATTTCCGTTGGGAGGCACCAGCTATCATTATTCAGAGATTATCAACCAGGGCTTTGGGACTAGGCTGAGTCCTTTAGCTGGGACTCTCAGGGCTATCAACAATGATTATTGAGAAAATTCGATATTTCTCATAACTTGTCAGCAGGTCGGATTATTATTATTATTATTATCGCCTTGGTAATGAATCCTACGCACTGGGCTTTTCCGGGGGTGACAAGCGGTGGGTTTGTGGTAGCCTATCCTATCGCGGTATCGCTACTTTAAAGCAAACCGTATGAGTGATCAGGTACTTTTATATATGATAATATTTATTAGTCTTCTTCTTTTTACCGCTTTTCCCGAGCAGAATAACACTTTAATCCATTGGCTCGTGGGCGCTGCCAAAAATCCCAAGAACGCATCAGGCTATCAACACCCCCCCCCCCCCCCGGTATTCTGAGCAATCTCCGGATTAGTATGGATTGCCAGCCCTAAAATGTTAGGTAAAACTTCGAGAAAACATAGCCAGCGAAACTAGCTGCGACTAATGCAATATCCCACTATCACCCCGTGCTAGATAGTAGAAGGCTGGTGATGGTTATCTGCACGCACTCTATGACAAATTATGGGAATTCCCACAAAACCTCTCAGATATGGCAGGTTTTTCCCTTGGTTCAGTGGTCCCGGCAGTGATTTCCGAGTACCATCTACTAGATAGTATCTACCAAGTGCCTAAAGAGCTTAGGGGAGGGGCTGAGAAATTTACCCACTAGGTAGTAGTAGTCAGCGATAAATTACAGTGGTAATACAATTACCACCTCAGACCACCACTTACCAAGTGGTTAGAGTAGATTAAAGGGTTAGGTTAGGGTCCTATTAAGCCTTGTTTTATTTTTTTGTTCAGGGTGATTAAAGGGTATTATATTGTAATAAATTACACGGAATTTACTTATTCCAGGTTCTGACTACTAATACGCTATTTCTGACTAACACTACGAGGGAAGCCCCTCAACCAAGGTAGTAGCACTTGCAGAGCGGGATTGACTAATCTGTTCATAATTCTATCACAAAGCTACGTGCATTAATCTACTCCATACCTACATAGTATTAACAAGCTGCTTAGTGGGGTGCCGCCACCAAATGACAAAGGAGGGGCTCCACCTGCTTGCTACCTTACCATCGGGGAGAAATTAGTCAAAAATTATTAATTAGTGAACAACACCCAGGAATCTGGAGTCTGCACATGTACCACTCACTCCTCCCTCACTTACTCCCCCCATCCAATCAGCCCACCTGTATCAATGCTTTGATGGCCCACGAGAGCCAGAAACCAGGGTTTCCAGTGTTCCACCCTTTGAGATCAAAAGCCACAACAATAACCATGTTTACGCCATTTTCCAGGGCAGGTCCAACCCTGCAGGATCAGGGTCTTGGCAGAGATGGTCTGTTTCGGACTAGAATGTCCGTAATAACTTCTAGACCAGACAGAGAAGGTGGTTTAGCTTTGACTGCTCCGAGTCTGGCAAGGCGGCTTCCACTTTGGGGATAGGGGAGCCAGGGCTCGGGAAACTAATGAAGGTGTACGAGCCTTGTCTCAGGGCACATGTTTTGGAGTCGAAAATTGATGGTTGTGACCGCTCGGCCGGTAAGACGGCGGCTGGGGCACCAATCTAATGTGACCAAACTTACCGTCACTGGCTTCATGTACAGAAGGACGGTGACGGGAGGGAAAGAATCCACCTCGTCTTCTAGTCTTCTAGATGCATGAATCCTGGGGGGAGTGATAGCAAGCGCATATTATAAATTTGGATAGTGTTTTTACATAAGGATTTCTAGAAGAATTTCTTGAGAGGTAAATGTTCACAAGGGAAATCTGAAGAGAAATCATATTGGACAAACTCGAAAGGTGGGGACTGGCTATGATGGGCAGAGGAATTGGTGGAGCCAAGCAGAGACAGAGTAGTCTATCTAGTTCGCGAGAGACAGGTCGATCTTCCTAAAGACGGGTTTTTGTTCCCTAGACTATGCCCAATAAGTCGATGCCTCTCGATCGTGCCCTTTGTCGCGCTGGTTGGGTCCTAGATAGATAGTAGCAGCATGGAAGTCTGTGCTGCGCCCTGCTAGACAGAGTCGAGTCTAGAGTACCCTAGTTAATTTGGATCAGGCGTGAACGTGATGCAGCGGACTGGGACTCGGGAACGAACCAGAAGCCGCCGCCATGAGGAATTGAGGGGTCGCCTGGGCCGGGCTAAACCGCATCCGGAGCTGCTCTGTAGGGCGCTGATTGGCCCATTCTGAGTTTCCTGCAATCTCGGGTCGGAGCCGAATGCGTTGGAACAGGCTGCACGCTAAGCCCGAAAAGGTGATGCCTGCACCAGGTCCTCTTGGTCGGGAGCTCCTGGGTAAGCTTCTGGATCGTGGTTGTATAGAGTGATCATGATTACTATTTAAATATGAGGATATCCCCTCCATGGGAAGCAGCAACCATATCCACTCCACCGCATCTTCCCTTGCTGACTTGCCCTTGGCTTTACCTTAAATTATCCTTATATTCCCCGCCTCGCCCCTCGTCATGGAGACCGCTGCGAGAATGGCATATCAACCGCATCTGACTCCGCAAAGTCCAACCACCAGCCCTTTCCCCTCACCTTACATACCCGGCGCAGAGAACTCAACCATGCCATTGGAGCTCATCTACGGAATGGTAAGCTATGACCGCCAATTAATTCCGCAGGTCGCCAACTGACCGAATCATGGAAGGATGAATATTCCGGCTATCAAGGGCTCAACTTGAGTGCCATGATGGCGTCTGCTGGCAGTGGTGGTGGATTGGTCGCCAGCCCGACCACTCCGCCAATGGATGGCACCCCTCGAGAGGGCCTCGATCCCCACCTGATCACCGCCATCATCCAGAATGACTTCAAGAATGTATGCACTATTATTTCATTTATTATTATTATTATTTCTTTCTACTATCTTACTCTCTCGGCGCCTGCTAATCCCCGATAATAGGTCAAGCGTCGGATGCAGAACAGGGAGGCCCAGCGCCGATTCCGCGAACGCAAAGAACAGCGACAGAAGACCCTCCAGCAAAAGGCCGACGATCTTCGCACTGAGTACCAGACACTCTGCGACCAGTACAGCAAGAGCACCACCGAAGTCTCCCGGCTGCTCAAGGAGAACGACGTGCTCCGCTCCGAGGTCAAGAACCTGCGTCAACAATGGCGCCTTATGCTTACCGTGCTGCAACGGCCCCAGCAACAAGGGTCGCAGTCGCCTTCCAGTGTAGGCGGGGATGCAGGATTTTACGACGACGTACGGTGCTGTCTGGAGGAATTAGCCGATGAGTCTTCGTCCTCGTCCTCGCCCCACAGCCCGAGTTAGCTGTCTATCGTTCTGTCTCTTTTCTCTTTCTCAGGTGTCTTTGGGTTTCTTGACCGTGTTTTTATTTTTGGTACCACTGTTATTAATTATTCCCCCCCCCCCCCCCCACCTTTTTTTCATGATTACCTCCCATGGTCGACCCGAATGGGAAGAAAATAACGCTCGTGCTGTGGCGATGCATGTCTATTTCAGGATACAACTGGACGATTTTTATGGGGCGCTAGATACTTTTTTGTACATAATTTTGGCTAATCTCTAGGAGCCAACAACATGATGATTATGACTAACTTTCTCCGAATTTCTCTCGCTTTTACCCCTCCTTCTCTAACACCTCACCAAGACTCCTACTAGCCAGGGATGCAGGCGGCTCCAGAAGATACCACAAACATCCAGATTTCCCGCTGACACCAAGGTTCCGCCCTGCGACGCAATTTCTCGTTGGAGGAATGGTGGTCCTAAACCGCCCCCCCCTCTAGGTCTCCCAATAATGCTAATATCCACTCTAACCCGAGTCGCCGGCAAGTCCCGGTGATTGGCCTTGGGTTCCCCGTGGCTTTTGTTAGCAATCCCCGACACAACGCTGAGTTTTTGTTCTATTCCAAAATGGGAACCTACTCTCCTTATCGTGCGATGCCCTAGTTTTCAGCTGCCCAGCATCCTAAAATGCGCCATTTTACCTCCGCTGGCCGGGGACCCGGGTATTGAGAGGTGTCGAATGCCTTCGCCACCAACCCTCCTGGTCCTCATAGCCATGTCCAAGTCTCCGAGTTCGTCAACCAGCCCGTCGTCGGGCTGGTCTCCCAAGTCGGAGACGTCATCTTTGGATTCTCTCGACTCACTTCCCCCCCAGGCCCTACCGGACAGAACCCTTCCCAAGAAAACCGCCCACCCCAACTTGAACCCTAAGCCAAAGTCAACCTTCCTGTTCATCGACTCCCAGGCCGACAATGCGAAGAACTCCACCGTGAGCAAGCAAAAACAAGCCTTTCTTCTAAAGAAGTATCACCGGGAGAAGAAACGGGCTTCTATAGACCGCTTAAAAGCTACAAAACCATCTTCAAAGCCACGCTCCTTGCTGAAATACGTTGCTCCGGAAAATGACGACGAGTATCTGGAAAGAGAAGACCTCCCACAGGGTTCAAAACAACTGGCCATGAGGTCTGAAATGTGGTCATTGAAGGCATATCTGAGTCAGGGCTATGTCGACCCCTTCTCTTCCTACGCAGTGCGAATGACAGACTCGATGAATATGTACTTCCATCACTGTACGTGGCCAACTGAATCCTTCATCCTTACCCTTCTTATGTGCAGGCGAAGGACGCAAACTAATCCAGAGTGCAGTTAGGATCCATACCATTGCATCCTGCTATCCCCTCGACTCGACCCGGATGAGTATCTGGTGGTGGCAGAAGGCCATCACCCTACCGGCATTACTCCAGGCCCTCCTCTTCCTTACCGCGGGACACCACGCAACACTCGAATCCAACAACGGAGTTTCTCCCGTGGCAATTGGAAAGTCTATGAAAGATTCTCTTCAACTCCGGGGGGATACCCTCAAAACCCTAAATAATCTCCTGCAAGATCCTGTCAAGGCTGTGGCAGAGTCGACGACACTGATCGTTGCCTCCCTGGTGGCTATCGAGGTATGCATTCGGTCCCCTTTTGCACTCGCCATCTCGTCCAAACTCCTGATATCTTTACTCTAGGCTGTTGATGCCAACGTTGAGGCTCTCCAGGCCCATTCAAAAGGACTGAGGCGGCTTGTTCACTTGATGGGCGGCATTGATGCCTTGGACCACATGACCCTTTCCAAAATCTACCAGTACGACTACCTTGGTTTTTTTTTCTGCCGGTAGCAACTGCTAATCATCCACAGGAGCGATGTCAAAAGCGCTGCTCTCAAGAACTCACGACCGGCCTTCCCCATGTCGGCTAAATTCCGAAGCGAAATTCTCCAGGAATCCAAGGTGTTCCATCCCGGCCATCACTTCAAGATACCTCCTGCTTTAGTGCCTCTCGGGGTGCGCTTCGCCAACGCTCCATGGTACAACGACTTACATCCAACCATGAAAACCTTCATCGAGGTGTTCCGGCGCCTCATCCTTTACTTCGAGATCGCCACGGTGCAGCCCGAAATGGTAATGCCAACAGATAACGACCTCTTCCTGGTTCTCGAGCATCAACTCCTTTCTACGAGCTACACGCCGGAAACAGATGACCTCAACGAGCCACTCCGTATATCGCTATTGATCTATCTGAATATCCGGGTCTGGCACTTCCAGCCGTTCCCTTTCGTGCGATACGTAGTTGACTCTCTCAGACGGGCCTTGGCCCCTAAACTCCCTCACTTCCAGACCGTCGCTCTGGACCTGACGTTCTGGGTGTTGTTTATGGGCGGCATGGCGTCCCAGGGATATGCTAGCCACGCCTGGTTTGTTTCCCGTCTAACAGAAATCGCGCACCGTCTGGAGGTGGCGGAATGGGAAAAGGCACGGGCGATGCTGGGGGAATTTTTCTACACTGATCAACCCGGGGAAACGGGGGCGGAGGATCTGTGGAATGAGGTCCTTTTGGCGGGATCTTATCCCTACATCGCCCCGAAGCCCACCCTGCAGATCGCCCGTATTTGATCACATAACCAACATAGTTTACATTTTCATTCCCATGAGTTATTCAACACTTAGGCCAGCATGCATATTTAGAAGCCACGAGAAATGAATTTCAGACATGATTGAACGTACTTGGTAAAATACTCGCATTCATTTCTCACCAATCTCTGTTTTCTCCTCCATGAATTCCTCCTAAACTTGCCCAAACGATAACGGCGGAATACGATCCTTGACGGGGAGGCTGGAAAGCGGGAATTTCCGCCTCAAGCAAACAAATTCCGCGACCCGGACCAGATTGCTATGGACATGTGGGAGAGTTTTTCTCGCCCACTGTTCAGAGTTGTGCCGAGAAGCGGTCCTCGATAATTGGACCCGCATAAAGGCAGTTGGTCCCACGAGGTAATTTTATTTTGATTTTATTTTAATTCCAATACTGGACCCACCTCGGAAGGGTCCCGAGAACGCCAAAATCTTTGACAAGTGAGTAAAAAAATGACTGATTTTATCATGTCAAATTAATTTTTTTTACTTTACCTGCTCGTTAGCTAGCTCTGTTTTGAATAATTTAAGTTTTTTCCGGCTAAAAAAAGATATGAAAATTAGTTACCTGACTTGATTTAAGATGCAAAAGAAGTGGGGAAATAGTCAAGTATTTTACTTTTCATGCGAAAGTTAGTTTTATCAAAAAGAATAGACTTTGGACCAATAAAACCGATTCCCAGTGCCCCCCAATTTAGTATAGGCTCATCTGATCATGGATTCCCAACCTTGAACCCCAAGTCCCCAACTTGCGGGAAGAATGTGGATTCCTTCCCCCAGCTACTAATCAGTCGATCTCCTCAAGATACCCGAAAGCCAATCTCAGTACACGACATAATAATGACAAAGATACCCTATCTATTGAACTTTCCAGCACACTGGAACTGATTTCCGGAGTCGACCCATTGATAATCAGGTAGGTTTAAGCCCCTGTGGCCACCGGCCACCGTCTATTAATCCCGCCCCAATGAAAGTTCAATACTTTCCACGCAAATCTGCACCGGAGCTTTTTAGTGAAACTCACGGTTTGCGCTATCTCAACCCTATATTTGGAGTCATCAGGAGAAAGGTCAGAGTAGTATCTATCACAAGTCACAACTCTGGCATCATGCACCGATAAACCTCGAACTATGCTGAAACTGGCGAATTTCCGCCAGACGTGCATGCCGCTAAAAACGCCACTTTCTTTTTAACTTTTATTGTGATGTTTTGCCATTTTTCATCCCTTTTTTTAGTGTTCCCTTTTTTATCCGCGTATGGTTTAGATACTCAAGTCCCAAGCCCAGCCGCCCCCACCACCAGATCCGAGGCGCTGCCTGTCTGCGTGACCCGCTTCGGGCTCCGGTCCGGTGTGGTCGTTATCAACATTTCTGGGTGGGAACATGGCCCAGTGAAGATGTTCAACGTCCAATCCGAGGAGTGCCCCCATAATCCCAGATAGGATTGGTCAGGGAGAATCATGGATTATTATTAGTAGCTAGGTAGCTATTTATTGTCTGACGACCTGTGATTGGTGAACGAGTTCAGCCGATACTCAAATGATAACGGAGCCGCCTTGCTTCCAAAGTCATTATTCACAACTGATTGTTGAGGACCTTCCTCTTTAGCCTATTATTGCGCATCTTGAACAGGGATTTCTTCCATCTGGTTCTTTGTCTCCCTTACAAGCGCTGTGTTTTGCTTCGTTATCTTTTTTTGTTTTTTTCAGGGAGTGGGGGCCATATGCTGAGTCAGTAAGAGACACCCTGATACAAATGCCAAACCAAACCACTGCTAACAACACGACCCGCTTCATCTGTCAGAGTCAGGTGTCTTATTATTGGGTCCGGAGTCCGGAGTCCGGACCTAGGACATATGTCTCGGTGTTACTAGAAGACGCTTTTCAATTTAGTGTCTTGATAAGATGAAGGGCACCACTTAATAATCAGATCCCGATTACTACGTAGTAATAAGTAGACGTACAAGGTGGTATTCTTTGCTTAAAAGTCCGTCGATCATCCACTGTTTCACACTTGGCGGTGATGAACTTGGCGTCCCCATGATAGGGAAATCGGGGACTCGGGGTCCATTCTGTAATTCTGTATCTGTATATGTACATGGTGCTCCAAAAGATGGTAATCTAGACTTTCTGCTTCTAGTTGGTATCAACTCTAAGACTTTTAGTCAAATCTTACAAATTTTGGAGTGTCGAGTTGATATCCTACCTACCTACCTACCTACCTGGTACCTAGTAGGTTCTAGGCACTTAAAAGTAGGTACCTAGAATTCAAAACCACTAGAATGGCTTGTACTAATTGGCTGACACTCTCATTCCCCTTATATGGACTAATCAGAACACAGGATTTTCTTTAAATTACCTAGTTCCTTAAGGTTGCTCTGGGATGTCACCATCGAGCCAGGTTGACGCAAATATCTATCCCTGGATATACTCTATACGATGAAATAAATATCTGACATTTTGACGAATAAGAACCTAAACACCCCTAATACAGTAGGAGGATACTACTCCGAAGCTCAGACTGGCTAAGGCTACATCGCCCCGGAGGATTCCCCTTACAATACCACTTTGTTTATGAAGGATATCAAATAACATTATTTAATCCCTCTTGTCCGGAGCAATAGCCCAAGCGAGTACTAGTGACCGTGAAGCTATAGAGTCCACAGGGGCATAGTCATCAGCATGCTATAAGCCTAGCTTCATCCTTCACCCTTTACAGCTCCAGTCCATTCTTCGCGTCTCCAAACGTGCCGCGATCACACAGCCGCTATGGTGCATGCACCCTTTTGCTCTCCCGGCGGTGGCTTGTATAGCACAGGCTAGTGCTGTGGGCTGCTGGGCTCATGTATGCGTCCTGTCGCTTGGGTAAGCAATGGGGATCTCATAGATTAGATTAATCGCCACGCGGATGAAGAGGTACCATTTTTCTTTATGAGATTGAGTTGAGTGCTCGGTTGCCATCGGCTGCTTTCGACCCACTTGCAGGATCGGAAATGTAACCCAGGCTCCAGGCTCCAGTCTCCAGCACGGCGACACCGGCTTGGGAGGGTCGGGAGGGTCCTGCTACGTCTTCTCGAAAATTCCCTAGTCGAGCGAGCGGAGATCGATGACAGGGTGGCTTGGTTTAGTTGGGAAGTGGTCTGGGCGTGGGAAGTAGAAGAGTCTGTGTGCCTAGTGCTTACTATCAGGTTGAACCCTTAGGGCATGACAAACCCCGTGCTCCATGTTGGAGAAATAGTCTGTGTGGGTGTGTCCGGCCTGGAGTTTCAGATGATGAAGCGACTATAGCTGGAAGACACGCATATGGAGTTTGATCAAGTGGGTTCTTCATTAGTTTCTGGCATTTGTGTCTGGTGCGGAACCATCAAGTTGTAAAAGTTGTGATTCTTAGTATAGACCTGCTCTTGACTACTGTCCTACTTGGCTTTGTCGTTGGATGTCACAACACTAAATTTGCTCTTTCAAGCCATCTTTTTACATAAAAAGATGTAGTGAGGCATAGGGAATGACACTTCTGTTACGTTGTTAGATTTTGAGGGTCACTCCCACCAAGCTTAAAACAAAAATCAACCCTATCCTAGGCATAGTTGGCACTTTTTAAGAAGGCCTTGCATTCGACCCTACCACATGGTAGAAATGAAGAAATGCGTGTGCATGTTGTGTCATGAAGACTGCATGCATATTGCTATGCTATACTGTAGTTCTCAATTGTTGGAGGGTATGTAAACCTGAGGCAGCTTGCCGAGCCTTGATGAGGATCATGGTTGAAATCTATGAGAGACTGTAGAAAGTATGAGCTCCCATTGTACCTTTCACCTACTGATATTAGTTGTAGTATCCATTGGGTCTTGGTATTTATGCGGCCTGTATCGAGAAACCTATAGCCTACCTAGGTACTACGAGGTAGTACTCAGGTGGTTTCCCGAGTGGTTGACAAAAAAGGAAGTCACATGTAGGCTTGGACAAACATCAACTTCCTAAGCGTGTCTTCCCTCTACTTCTTTCAATGACGCGTCGTCAACACTGTGGGCATTTGGAACATCCATCTTCATACTATGCACTATTAATGATCTCGTGATTCTTTCCAACCTAACATCTTCATTCTCATCTCCATTTTCATATTGATCCCTTGGAAGAATGCGTGCAAAGGGCTCTGTGTCACTGTATATATATTTCCAACAACCAACGGCATTATCCCGATTACCATCGAAGAACGCCTCCTTCCAAGGCAATTTAATATTGCAAATACCGAATTCATCAAAAACCAACCTCAAATAACGTCATTCCTCAGGCAGAGGCTCCACATTTCGAGCTTTGAGCTCTGCAGGGACGCGCGCGGCTAGCTTCAACCAACAAGAAGACGCCAAAATTAGAGATCGTCATCTTTCTTGGACCCCTGTTTCACATCTGAACAACCATGCGATAAGTATTCCATTGTGAACGAAGAAAACAATGCTGATCTTCTCATGGTTGGATTCTGCAGGAAGTTGGCCACTGACGAGATCTATTTTTGGCCAAATAATCCAACTTGAGGTTCGAACCTACATATAGCAGCCTTTGGGTTCTCGGTTCCGACGGGTTCCTTGTTATGCTGCTGTTTTGGAAGTCTTTGTGTTTGTCGCGAGATGACGCGTAACAAGGAAAGCGGAAATGGGTCCCGTTTCACCCGCAGAGTCGAAACGAGAAGAAAATGCTTTTTCATTATTGATGGTATCAAGGTTCTATTATTGTCGTGTGCGACATGAATAGCAGGCAACAAAAATGGTCTACCACTGAGTAACACTGAGTGGTGGATGACCAAGTTTCATCAACCGCCATGGTGGGGTTCTCGGGTGTGAATAGAATCCGCAAATAGACTTGCTTTCAAGGTCGCCAAACACGAGAGAAATCCGAGCAGGATGGATTGGTGTTATTCACAGGACTCTGGGCCAATAACCTGAGTGAGATAACGCAAACGATGCAAGCAGCAGAGCTCAAGTTCCGGCGTGGTCCCATTTTGGCACAAAGCTACTGGTCAGACGCGGCAACGAATAAGGCTGAAAATACCCCTCATTGAAGCAGGTGAGCTCACTGAAACCATCCTTGACCAGGTTTATTGGCTGCTGGGGTCGGCAAGCGATGCGCCCGAGAGGCTGAGCATCGGGCGCTTGAGCCGTGACGCCAGGATACGAGCATTCTTCAGTCATCTACTTTTCCCTAGAAACCTAAAGACAGAAGTTTTTGGGAGGAGTGAACATCCGACATCAAGGCGATGTAATACTGACACTCTACGAACAGGAAAACTACACCTATTTATCTTGTCATTCGACGTGCCCTTTGGTCGGAGCTATTCATGGCACAAACCGGTAAAGACGAGGCATGGCTTCGGGCTTTGTCGACGAGTTTGGGAGTTTTGAATAGCGATCCGCGACCGTTACTACCTTTATCATCGACATTCGTATCATCCGTGCGACGAGAAGATGAGTTGCAGGCCAACCTTCTGCTCGCACAGGCATCGGAGATCCGGAGGACGGGCGAGTGCAAGACAACAGGAGCAGGGAAAATAAAAAAGGATAAATGGACATACGAGGATTACTGTGGTGTCCTGACCGAAATCATTCGGGGAGTTACTGGGTCCGTCGGAGTCGTGGAGAGCATCTGGAGTAGTTTCCAGATACAGAAGCCCAAGAAGGCGAGGACAGGACACTTTTCCCGGCGTCAGCAAGCCACAGACGACGAAATTGACGGTCTCATGCTCGATATGCTGACAAGTACCCTGAACCATAAGCGTGTGGACATGATACAAGTGCTGGCTCACTTTGCAAGCTCCGAAGTCGTCAGCAGGATTCTCCCCAGTGCCATTCGTATGCGCAGCCTCAAGACCGTCCAAGTTCTCCTGGAAGAGAACGCCGACCCGAATGTCTGCCCCGAGGATTTCATCGACTGCGTGGAGGCGGGGGAAGACGATTTTATTCGATTACTACTCCAGTCCCAAACACCTATCGCACATGTTACGATGACTGCCGCCCTACCAGCTGCCGTCAAACGTGGGAGCGTCAACACTGTGCAGCTACTGCTTACTCACGGGGCGGATGCAGATGCGCAGAATGGTATCGCTATGGAACACGCAGTCTATGCAGGTCGCATAGATCTAGTTCTGTCGCTCCTACTCTCCCCTAATCCTCCATCACCGACTACGTTGGCCCCGATTCTATCATACACGTTTTTCAAACTGGACATGCATTCAGATAAGAAATATAATCTTATAGAAGTTTTGCTGAATGGGGGAGCGATTGGTGGATCTGTCTCGCTGGCTATGACTGGCGCCGTTCGCCAGAATTGGAGGGAGTTGGTTCAGCTATTCGTTGATAAGGGGGTTTCCATCAACTCTTACGGCGCTGAGGCGTATAGATATGCAGTGTATGAGGTTGACTTTGAGACGATTCACATTCTCAACAGGGGAAATCTCGAGGCTGATCTCGCAACGGAAATTTTCAAGGACCTTCACAGGACCAAGCATGGCGCGTCGATATCGCCAGACGACTGGCGCACACTGGCTAAATTGATCCTTGACCAAGGGACTTCGGGCGAGGTGATGGGCGAGGCCTTGATTGAACGAGTTAAGGCTGGCGATCTCGAAAGTGTTAAAATGCTCCTGCAACACAGCGCGTCGGCGGATTATAAGGAAGGTCACGCGCTGGATGAAGCGGTTGCATCGGAGCAACTGGATTTTATCCAAGTTCTTCTGGAGAACCCACCATCTACCCGGTCGCTGAACACGGTTTTCCCTCGAGTCGAACATCTTTCCTACAATGTTCAATTAGCCATCACGCGGATGCTTCTGGCAGCTGGGGCAAATGGGCCTGCGGTGGATAAAGTTCTCGATGGCGCAATGAGCCCATTGTCCGGCAGACGAGACCTTGAATTCATCAAAATACTAGTTGAAGGTGGTGCGGATGTCTGCCAACGACAGGGAGATTTGCTGCGGTTGTGCGTTCAAGTTGCTGATATTGAATGCCTGCAAATCATGCTCCTCGGATCACCATCTCCTGAATTCCTCTCAACTTGCATCCCAGTCGCCATGCAGTTAGGCGAGAAACAGCGCTATAGGATTCTTGACATACTTTTGAAAAGTGGCGCCAGAGGCCCTCAGGTTTCACAAGCACTCGTTGACAGTATCGACGAGTCACCTTCTAGCAGTCGTCTCGCCGCCTTGCTGCTAACAAGCGGAGAAGGCGATACTAGCTTTGGAAAAGGACAAGCCTTTAAAAAGGCTCTGGCTTCCAATAACCTCCAATACCTAGAACTCCTGGCTCAACATAATCATTTGAACGACTCCGACTTTTGCTCCTGTCTTCTTTTCGCCATCGATCTTTCCCGTTCTGATGATGCGCGACTGGAGAAGATCAGACTACTACTTAGCAGTGGTGTTGATATGTCGGGGGATATAGGAACTGCCGCCCTTCGGCACGAAATGCAGGGTTTGAAGAGAAAGGGCGAGGAGACACTGGGCGTCCTTCACTTGATACTCGATGCAGGGGCAAGTGTCAATCACAACCATGGTCGCATTCTTCTTGACGCGATGGAAATGGGGCTATTTGAATGCTTTAAGCTGTATTTGGGGGAGCATCCGTCCTTCAAAACTCTGGATTCTTGTTTTGAGAAGGCTCTTGGTTATACCCTGCGAACTTTTGACCTGCGATATATCCATGAGCTTCTCAAGGTAGGGATGCCGCAAACCACTATTGACAAAGCCCTACTACGTGCCTCAGAAGAGGATGGAAACCAACAACTTGGTCTCCTTCTACTCAAACATGGCGCGTCTATAAACTACCAAGAAGGATCAGCAGTCCGTAAGGCCATTTCCCGCTTGGATATTGGCTTACTTTCGCATCTTCTCAAACACGAGCCAAATGCGATAACTCTCGAGAACGCATTTACTTTGGGTATGACCCTTACAGGTGCAGAAGGTAAATATGAGACATTCCGACTCCTCCTTCAAGCCGGACCTGTGCCCAAGCGACTTCTTGATGAAGCACTTGTTGCCGCCGCTGATGGAGGATGGAAAATGGCGGCTGTTTGCGAGCTGCTGTTACAACATCAAGCATCTGCCAGTTACGGCAACGGTACGCCTCTCTGTCGTGCAATCAAATCGCCGGATTACAAAATCAATCTCCTCAAATTGTTACTTCGTTATGGCGCATCGGATGATGCTATCGCGGCTGCTTTGCCTTGCGCTTTTGAGGCCCTTCAAGGTGCAGGTCGCCTGGCAGCCGTTGAACTCCTGTTGACTGTCACGAAACCCCAAGAGGCGCTTGACCAGTTGCTTCTCAAGAGTGTGAGTTACAATATCTGAGACTTTGTTTTGTCTACTGCCGCTGATAGTTATCGAATATAGACCCAAGAGCCGGTTTCCGACCGTGACTTAATCAAGTTCTTATTGAAGTCCAACGCGTCCGTTCTCTACCAGGACGGCCAGTGCCTTTTGCAAACGGTTATGAAACGTGATATCGATACCTTGGCCACGTTGGAACCATATTTCATTGGCAACTCCACTGTAGCCTCCAAAGTGTTTAGCGCTGCATGGGCTGGAGGCACACAAGTCCAGTCGCAGCGTGAGGAGGCGGTTCTCACGAGCCTGCTGAAGGCAGGCGCGAAAGGTGAATCCGTATATATCGCGCTCGTCGAATCCGTCAAGACATACAAATCCCGACCGACCGTATTTTCATTTATCGCAAGTCTCCTCGCCGCCGGGGCAGACGTCAACTACAATCATGGTATCAGTCTCGTCGAGGCAGCTTCTCAAGCTAGCCTCCCTCTTCTTCGAGCATTGTTGGCTTGCAACCCGGGTCGCAAGAATTTGACCCGCGCATTTCCACGAGTCTTCAGATCTGGTGCTAACAGCCAAGCAGTTCGCGAAGCGGTCGTTGCTTTCTGCTCTCATTCTTCGCCTCCAGATCTGACGTACCAATCCCCCAACAATGGACCAATTCTATGGCAGATGCTCAAGAATTATCCAAGTGAGCGAGAGCTACTTCGATACCTGATTAAAGCTGGCTGTACGGTTGATCCGATCGTTCAGACCACCCTCTCCCAGACATCTGCACAGGAAAGTGTGTCACTGCTTTGCTGGGCACTGGCACAGCCGACGGATACGCTCCCTGATGATATTATCGATGTTCTAGTTTCGTCGGGAGGTGAGTTTGATTGCGATCTTGACCAGCGTAGCATTATCTTACGAATATTTAGCCGACGTCAAATATCGGACGGCCACATCACAGCGTACGCCTCTCCAGCTAGCGATTCTAACATCGCGAACCAACGCTGTTTCCACACTACTTCGGTTTGGAGCGGATCCTTCGATGGAATCCCCTACTGGGATTTCTCCCCTCTCCTTGGCCTCATCGTTGGGAAACCCGAACGTTGTTCGGCAGCTTATAGACGCGGGGGCTTTCCTCAACGACGGAAGTCTTCACGAGGCAGCCAGGAAGGTCAATGTGGGCGTCATCCGGGTGCTCGTCAAGGAGAGACACCAAAGGGACTACCCATGCTCCAGATTCCAGGGGCGCACTGCCCTTGCAGAACTCTGTATGAGCGCTAAGATTCAGCCAATCAGCCAAGTACGGGAGGCCATGTTATTCTTGAAGGATCATGGTGACTTCCGGCGAAAGTCCAATGGCAAATCAGCCCTCCATTATGCGCTGGACAATGAGAATGCAGTCCTCATTACACAGGCACTGCTGGATACTTTTATGAGCGAGTTCATCAATGCGGACTTTAACCTGTACGAGGACGGCCGTTTCCGGTATTCGCCTCTCGCATACGTGGTTCGATGTCGACATACCGCGTCCGCAGAACAACGAGAAGCCCTGGTAGATCTCCTGCGACAGTTTGAGTGCAAGGATCGGTTTTGGGCGACCGAGGGAGATCAACCGCCGGACGTTATCGGGGCCCCAGAGGAGATCGTCGAGCAGATGAAGCACCAAAGACGAAGACAGGCGAGAATTCAAGAAGAAGACGAGGACCATCAGCGGCGATTGGCACAGCGTCGTGCGGAGCAGGCGGAGGATTTGGCCAGCACCAAAACTCGCCATGACCTCACCTTGCAGAGCCAGCGGGAAGCCGCAAACCAAACGGCCCAGATTGAGGAGGAGACAGCCCACCGACACGCAACGATCGCATCCCGTCGATACGATGCGGAGTTAGCGTATATGCACCAGGTAACGGAGCTGACGAACAAGCGAAGGGATGAGCAGAATGTTCGGGAAATTGAGCACCGAAAGAACATGGGGCTTCTGGAACAAGGGCAGCGGGATGGGAATTATCATGTCGAGAAGACGCGGCGCGAAGAGGAATTTGGCTTCCTCGAGAGGAGGGAGAAGCTCCTGACCTCGGCGTACGAAGAACGTGCGAGGATTGACAAGGAACGGTATGGGGATCAGTTGCGGTTGATGGAGGTGCAGAAGGAAGTTACGGAAGCGAGTACTCGACACCAGAAGGGCATGGCGCAGATTGACTACACGCCAGACTCTCTGGATTAGACTTGGCGGTCCTCTGTGTCCTCTGTACCGAATGTTGTATATCAGGTTCTGTTAGGAAGCATGTTGTTTGTTGACGCGTAGCCCTTCATGCAGCCGCATACCCCACCCACCACGTCAGAGAATCCTGCCGACACGACGTAAAGATGATGCCGGGTAGTTGGTGTGGACGCCTGAGCCGTTCAAGTTTACATTTGTAACATGGTTGTATTTCCTGGGTGATGAGCTTTCCTTGGTGTATAAAAAAAAAACACAGCCCCTCGCCGCCTCCTCCCCCTTCAACCCTAACTATTCAGTATCAACAAGTAAACCTCAAAATGTCCACATCTGACCTCGATAAAATCGCCACGCTCCTCACCACCGGCCCAACCAAACGGATCGTCGTCCTGGTGGGCGCCGGCATCTCCACGTCCGCCGGAATCCCCGACTTCCGCACGCCCAACACGGGCCTCTACGCCAAACTGGCGCCGCTCAAACTGCCCTATCCGGAAGCCATCTTCTCCCTCAGCTACTTCCGCCACAGCCCGGAGCCCTTCTACGCCCTCGCGCACGCCCGACACCCGCGCCACCTCCAGCCGACCCTCTCGCACGCCTTCCTCGGCCTCCTCGCGCGGAAAAAGCTCCTCCACTTCCTCTTCACCCAGAACATCGACTCCCTCGAAGAAGCCGCAGGGGTGCCCGGCGTGCTCCTCCTCCAGACGCACGGCACCTGGAAGACCCAGCGCTGCTATAAATGCCAGACGCCCTACGACGACGATCGCATGCGGAGGGCCATCGCGACGGGTGCCGTGCCGTATTGTCCCGAGTCTGGGTGCGGCGGGGTCGTCAAGCCCGACGTGGTGTTCTTTGGGGAATCCCTCCCGGCGCAGTTCGAGGTGCTGGAGAGGGAGATGATCCCGGCGGCAGATCTGATGCTGGTGATGGGCACGAGCTTGAAGGTGGCGCCTTGTTCGGGGTTACCCAGGAAAGTGCGGGCGGGGGTCCCCCGGGTGCTGATCAATAATGAGCAGCTGGGTGATTTCGGGGCCAGGGATGAGGATGTGTGTATTCTGGGGGGGTGTGATGAGGGGGTGAGGAAGTTGGCGGAGGCGTGTGGATGGGGGGAGGAACTGGAGGGGGTATGGAGGGAGATTGTGCAGAGGAGGGAGGGGGAGGGGGAGGGGGAGGGGGAGGGGGAAGGGCCGAGTTTGGATGAGTGTATTCAGCGGATTGTGGATGGGATGGGGGGTCGGGATTTGGTGTCGCAGGGGCATAAGAGGATGTTGGAGGATCATTTGAGTGTGAAGTTTGCGGGGGTTTTGTCTCGAAATACGTAAAGCATGATCAACGAGAGAGAGGATGAGATATAAAGACTTGCTTGTCTCGGTCTGTTCTATGAGTGTCTAATTCTTCAACACGTCAATGACCCTCGCTGCCCAGCCTCGATTACTGGCCCTGCTCTGATCCTCATCATACCAAACGCGACGATCCGAGAAATCGATCTCCCCCAGCGAAACCCTACCCACGTCAGCATCCCGACTTTTACCTCCAAGGGGGATATACAGAGAGAGAGAGAGAGAGAGAGAGAGAGAGAACTCACCACTTCGTCTTAAACCACACCTTATACCCCACAAACATGACAAAAAACACCGGGATACTAATATAACTGGCGATGAAATTCTTATGATCAAACGGTGTCTCAAACGCCGTAAAGCCCTGCACCAGGAGGATAAACACGGTGAAGATGAAGTTGGCCCAGTAGATCCAGGATCCCCCGGGGGCCGCAAAGGGGAACGTCTTCCGGTCGATGCCCTGGGCCCGGGCGGCGGCTCGAACCCGCAGCTGCACGAGCGTAATCGACGCCCAGGCGATGTACGCCGCCGTTCCGCCGAAACTGGTGAAGTACATGAAGATTTCGCCGGTGGTGGCGCGCAGGGACATGAGCGAGAGAAACCCCCAGAGGTTGGAGAAGAGGATTGCGCGGTAGGGGACTAGAAGACAGACGACCTTTTAGTACTTTGCCACTGAGATGGGGTGGTAGTAATGGCTTGGGAATGGCTTAGGAATGGCTTAGGAATGGCTTGGGATGACTTGGGATGACTTGGGGATGGGTACCTCCTCGGCTGGTAGTTACAGCGAAGAAGGCGGGCGCTCTCTTCTTCAAAGCGAGCGAGTACAAGGTGCGGGACTGGATGTAGACGACGCCGTTGGCGGCGGAGACGAAGGCGACGAGGATGATGGCGTTGACGAAGTGGCCGGCGGATTTCCAGCCGGCGAGGACGAAGCCGATGGTGAATGGGGACGAGGCGGTCTTGGAGCTGGGGTTGAGCAGTTGGTCCGAGGTGGAAGGGCAGATGAGGCTTTGGAAGAAGCACATTCCGATGAAGACGAACAGGATCCGGTAGATGATGGAGTTGGTGGCCTTAACAGCGTCAGGGTTTGGTTTATTCTGAGGAGGAGGAGAGGAGAGGAGAGGACTTACGCGAGGAACATCGCGACGCGGATTCTTGGATTCCCCCGCGGCGACCGACACAATCTCGGTTCCGACGTAGTACGCTGCGGCGAGGACAAACACCTGGCCGAAGCCGTTGATGCCGTTCCGGATCGGGCCTTTTGGGTATCAGTATATAGCCATCAGCTTTGTACTGCGGAGTGTGGTCAGACTCACCATACGGCTCCCCCCAGTATCGGAATCCCACATATCCGTTTCCAAAGGCCCCGACATTGGCCAGGATGGAAATGAAGAAGAGAACGGCCAGGGAGAGGAACTTGAACATGCCAAAGTAGTACTCGATTTCCCCGTAGAAGCCGACGCCGAGGGTGGTGATGATCGAGAAGACAACAAAGAAGATGATGAACCACGCCCAGACCGGGACGGTCTCGTGAGGGACCCAGTAGGCGATCATCACGGTGGCGTTATTCCAGTCTAGCCGGTCAGAATCGTTCTATATCTGTGGGGGTGGACGACTGACCAGAAGCTAGAAAGACACTCCACATGAAATAGTACAGCCAGGACATGGCAAAGCTGAGAGCTGGGTCGACGAAACGACCACAGTGCTAGAGGGCATCAACGAGCTGTTCATCGATCCGGGATGATGGTGCCTACCTCGACGAACCCCCCGTGAACAGGGAACAGAGTGGCAACCTCCCCTACACTCTGCATGAGAAGCCACATGGAAATCCCCGTCACAATGAACCCGATGAGAAGACCCAAGGGTCCGGCGACGTGGATGCCCGATCCGAGACCGTAGAAACATCCCGGGCCGATGATACTTCCCAGGGCGATGATCACAAACTGTCTCCCCTTGAGACCGCGGCGCAGACCGTCGTCGATGATATCGCCCGAGACATCGCGCGTTGGCTCTTCGGGGGTCGGAGAGCCCGGAACCTCGCTGACCGCTGGACTTGCTGGGCCTTTGAACGCCATCTTCTCTCTCGACGGACTATATCACCGGCGAACAATTCTCGAGATCTGAAATGGGGGGTCTTGTACTGGCGGGACATGTGGTATTTATGTGCCGATTGGACCAGACCGAATTTGTCTTGCTAAGACTTTCAGGGAAAGCTTGATGGCTGGCTTCTCCAACTCATGGCCGAATTCTGTCTCCGCATGTCGCCATTCCAGCGAGCTGTGACAGCACGCCATTCACCGAAAACTTGGGAATTCTCCCAACGAGCTCCACCGCTTGCATTCGTAACTCCTACTGACTAGTAGTAAGCGTGTAAATGGCGACGAATGGCGAGCGAGCCCTGGCCGTCTTAGGGAATCGGCACGAAAGAACCGAAATCAGGAACGGACCCTCGTCTCGTCTACACATTCCTATTCAATTCCACCCCCTCCCTACAAGAAGAAAATATATCCCTCATCTCATCTCCATCTATACGAGTCCGCAATCCCCCCATCTCATTCCGCCATCATCCCATACACCAGCATCCCCTCCCCATTCTCATCTACTTCGCCCAGGGCATTCGTCCTGCCCACCCCGAGCCGCACCTCCACCACCGTCCGAAAGCCCAGATGCTCGTAGACCTGCCTGCCATGCTCCGAGATGGCCTCCAGCCACAACGGGACGCCTTGGGCCCGGGCTTTGGCGAAGTAGGGCTCGAACAGCGCGCGGACTACGCCTGTTCATTCATTCTCATTTCTATCAGCATGACGCTACTTTGACACTATTTACTGACTCAGGGTAAGGAAGCCAGGAGTTACTCGAGAGGTTGCCTACCCGGTTCAGTCCGCCCCGGATGTCGTCCGATCAGATTCAGATACCAGTGCTCTCGACCCCCGAGGAACGCTTTCTTGGCCGCGCTGAATTTCTCCCGGTACTCGAGGATCCGCGGGTCTGTGACTCCGGTTGCTGGGATGGAGAGACCCGGGGGGAACCTAGTTTGTCATCGCGTCAATTGAGATAATCCATCCTAATCCTGGGGTAGGGAGGGAGGTACCACACAGCGACGGCAGCAAAGTCCCCCGCCTCGACGAGTTCCGCGCCGAGTTCCGCCCGCTGGGTAATCGAGTTGGTAAAGTGAGGCCGGATGATTTCGTCGGGGATGGCGCCGGGCGACCAGGTGGAGTCGGGGGTGCGGAGGAGGTACGCAGTGAAGAGGGAGGTAGCAAAGGCGGCGGCGATGACTTGGGCGACGCGGTCGGCGTACTCGGGGCCGCCGGAGGAGATAAGTGTCATCTCGGTTCAATTAAAGTAGGTATTTGGTGGGTTGGTCTTGGAGAGAAGTAGTAGCAGTAGTAGTAGAAGGAAGCGAGGGAGGAGTTATATTTGGAGTCTCGTGACTAATTCCCACGTGGTTGGGGAATCGCCATTTCGCTGAATCTGCGCTCATCTTGTTTTAATCTCATTTAATCTCTTTCTCTACCGAGTGATGCGGGGCAGTTGATTTCTTGGTTTCTTGATCTGTCCTGACTCATAACAGGTACGCGTCTCCATACAGGATACCTAGGTAGGAATGGCTTAGGTCAAACTCAACCTCCACCCCCCCAGCATCTCCATCGCCTCTTCCCACGGAAACCTGCTCGCCTTCCACCCTGCATCCCATCGGCCCCTGTCTCGCCCGTCCGCCGCCGACCGACGCCGCTTCCGATCGTCCTGGACCCCGAGGTCATACTGCCGCCAGACCGTCTCGATGACTTTTCTCGCCGGTTTCACGTTCTAGATCCATCCATGTCAGTAACTCCGTCCACAATTCCATTCCATTCAATTCAGTTTAATTCAATTCTCGGGGGGTTCTAGAGAATTGTTTTCTCTCGAGGGACGTACCCCAAACCTCTTCATCCCCTCGCTCTCGTGGAAGATCCGCAGGACGGCCACCCGCTGTTCATCGGTGGTCGCGTAGCATCCGGCCAGGAATAGCGGCCAGAGGGGCATCGCGCCGGTGCGGATCATCCCGTCGAGTTTCCCGATGACCATGGCGAGGATGCGGTCGACCAAGGTCTGTCTGGTCTCGGGGGCGGGGAACGGGGCGGCTTCGGGGGAGACCGGGGGCGGCGGCTTTCGGGTCCTGAGTTTGTCGTGCTGGACGACGTGGAGGAAGAGCAGGGCGCCCAGGCGGTTCACCTCGGCGGTTTGGAGGAAGAATTGTTCGACGTTGGCGGAGGTGACCGGGCCCGGGACGCGTTGGTGCAGGGTTTCCAGCGAGGTGTGGAGCCCGGTGAGGCGCTGGTCGAGGGCGGTGGGGTCGGTCAGGGGGGCGTGGGGGAGGTCGGCGATTTCGTTGATGAGGAGGAGGAGATGGTTGCTGAACCCCGTCACGGGGTTGATGTCGTGGAGTTCATCGGGGGACATGAAGTCGAGGAGGAAGTGGGAGGAGGTGCAGAGGAGGGGTGGGTGGGAGTCGCTCTCGGGGGGAAGGAGAGGGGGGAGTCGCCTGCGCGCGGCCGACGCGGGATTCTGGGCGGTGCGGAAATGGACATGGTCAAAGGAGAAGATGGTCCGGGCAAAGACAAAGTGGTAGGCGCAGTACTGGGTGAAGAAGCGGTACAGCGGCAGATTGTGCGCGGCGGGGGCCGGGCGGCACTGGGCGACAATGGCGCAGATGCCCTCGAGATGCGTGGTCCAGGACGGCCGGCAGCTGTTGGAGATCTCGTACCAGCAGAGCATCAGCGCCAGGGCGACGAGTTCGTCCGTGTAGGCGGCGTCGGCCACGGCCTGGTCGAGGATGTGGATCAGCCGGCGCAGGGCGTGCTGGCCGTGGGAGAGGGCGGCCCCGCGGTACTTGGGCTCCACCAGGCACAGCTTCTGGGCGGCCACGGCGAGGGTGGCGTGGTAGATGCCCTCGGACGTCAGGGCCATGGGGAGGATGAGGTGGCGATACGGGTTGTGGAAGGCATCGTCGAGGAGCGTGGAGGAACTGCAGATCACGGCCTCGTAGTAGGAAAAGAGGGTCGGGTCGTCGCCGTAGGCTTGGAAGCTGGTTAGACGGTTGGTGAGGGGACTGGAGAGATGGATGGACTCGGCATCGTTGCGCCTGGGTCGAGGGAGGATATGCTGCGCCTGCTCGAACTGAAAGTAGAACTCGACGTCCTCCACCGTGGTATTCAGAAACATCGCCTGGACGGCGGATTGCCGGAGCTGTCCCCTTCTGGGCCGGCGATGGACCCGACGACTGGACACTGGATCCTCCTGCCAGACGAGACGCACCCCGTAGTGGCAGGATAGATTGTTGCGCGCGCATCGACGGCACAGCGGCCGCGTCTCTGTTACCCGAGGTTAAGTCAGTCTCCCAGAACGAGCGCGAGAGTGAAGAGGATTACCATCGCATTTCACCTTCCGGGCGCGACAGGTCCAGCAGCCTGTTCTCGCGCGGGTGATAGGGGTCGCCATTGCTCCGTCAACCTCGGTAGGACTTTGCAGGAGGGTGATTGTCTTGAGGGATGGGAGTCATGGGACTAAGCTGAGTGAGGCTATCTCGGTGGATCCGCTGGCGATAAGAAGCCATGCTTGACCCAACGGGTTGGGAAGTTGGGAACCCCGCACTTCGATCCACGATTCTAGGAATTAAACTGGTGGAATTGGTGGAATTGGTGGAATTAATTATCGACATGACTCACAACTTCAGACTCCAGACTTCAGACTAGACTACAGGACTAGACTACAGCTTGGCCCGAGTTCTGGTCCCCTGCCACCCCGTCAACTCGCCCAGCTCCAACTCGGGATCCAAATGCGCCAGATTCTTCGCCTCCACCTTCATCCCCGGCCTCCAGCGCCATTTCTCCCCCACCTCCGCCGCCAGCGTCCCCTCCAGCTTGTCACTGATGTACTGCCCCAGCACGGGCAGAAACTTGAACCCATGCGCGGACCCGCCGCTCGCGACCAACAGCCCCGAGACCTCCGGATGCCAGTCCACCAGGAAGTGTCGATCGACCGTGTCCGCATCCCAGCACAACCGCGTATAACAAAACGGCCGATCCGCGAGGGCGGGGAATACCCGCCGGAGGTTCCGGCGCATCGTCGCCTCGATCGAACTGGGCAGATCATCGGTCGGGTTCTCCGCAAAGGTATGCGGGGTGGAGGTGGTCACCCCCGAGACCGGGTCCGTCCGGACGTTGGTGAGGAACTGGCTGTGCGCCATCTTGAACACGCCGTCGTCCTGCACGGGGAGGAAGTAGCTCAGCTCCAGGCTATCGAGGATCGGCAGCGAGCGGTATTGCTCCGTTTCCGCCGCGCTCAGCTGGATATGCGCCACGGCGTGGCCCTTGGCGGTTAACTGGCCATCCAGGTCGACCAGACTCGGCGTCCACGCCCCCGCGGCCAGGATCACGATATCCGCCGTATACACCGTCCCATCCTGCGTGACCACCCCCGTACATTGGCCCCCCGAATGCACCAACGACCGCACATATCCCCGGTCCCCCGAGATATACTCCACGCCGTTCTCCTGCGCGGCGCCGGCCATCCGCTTCAGGGCCTCCCCGGCCTTCACCCACCCGGCCGTCGGATTCCACACGTTGACATTCCACCCGTCCAACTCGCCCGTGATCAACGGGAACCGCGCCCGGATCTGCTCCGCCGTCAGCCGCTCGAGACCCTGCACGCCCAGCCGCCGACACGTCTCGATCGACCCCTCGACGAACGGCACGGACAGGTTCGCGGCACTGAGGATCCACCCGGGGACGCGGTACAGGTCCGCGAACAGGGCCCAGTCGCGCCAGGCGGCGATGGACTCGAGCGCCAGCCGCGCGTACAGCGGCTCGTTGTAGTCGCTGCGGATGATCTTGGAGATGTCGGTCGAGGCGGCGTCGAGGGAAGGGGGGGCGTAGCGGTCCAGCACGCGGATGGAGGTGTAGCCGCGCTGCGAGAGGTGGTAGGCCGTGGAGGTGCCGAAGGCGCCGCCTCCGACGATGAGGATTTGCGACGAGGGTTTGAGTTTGGGGGTCATTGTGGTTTTTCTTTAGAGTTTGCGAGGGGAGAGCATGTGTAGCGCTGTATATATGGATTTATATATTTATATCGTGGTCGAAAACCAGCTGGCAAGTGGGAAGTGAAGTTCTCATGGTACGAGGGACGAGAATATCCAGCCGACATCGGTGAGGTTGAACGGTAAAGTCGCACCGGGTTCCCTGCTGCACGTTGGGGTCGAGAAAGCTAAGCTGTGATCCACAGGAGTCAGTCAGCTCGCTCCGACCTCCCTGGCGCACTCGGTCTTATCAGAGGCTAACTAGTCCCTACCAAGGGACTAGAGTAGTGTCTCGCGTGGCGAATGCGGGGAACGATAAGCTAGCTACCTTAAAACACCCAGCATCGGAAAAGTATCATCAACAGAGTACTAGTAGATAGTAGAGTAGATAGTAGATAGATACTGGTCATGATTGTACGGTAAAATGATCAATTCGGACTATCCTATCTCTCAACTCGACCCCCAACTCCCCCCCCCCCCCCACTCACTTAATTCCCAACTCCACTCAAAGCTACTTTGCAAAGCTACTTCTAAAAAGTATACCGGAAATTAACCTTCTCGTGATCCGTCTGATCCGAAAACGCCTGCAGCGTCGTGGGATCCTCCGCCCGCCCCGCCTGCGCGCGGTCCCGGCGCCGATTCTCCCGCCGACAGAGCACCCCATACAGCGAGATGGACACGATGGCGATCACGATGCACGCCAGCAGCCCGATATACCCGTGGCTGTAGTCCGGGGCGTCGGAGGCCTGGAAGGCGTGCGGGCCGATGATGTTCCCGACACAGTAGGCGAGGAAGAAGATGGCGTTCATGGTGAGCTTCTTGGTGTGGCCGCTGGTGTTGGCCATGGGGAGCGAGGTGGAGAGCACGTAGGGCGCCCAGTACGTGTAGAAGACGTAGTAGGCGGCGAGGAGCCCGTGCTGGTTCGCCCGGGGCAGCTTCCACATGAGGATGGCGCTGACCAGGGGCACGAGGTTGGCCAGGGCGATGGTGAGGCAGCGCGAGTTGGGCAGGCGGGCCGTCAGGAGGCTGAGGAGGAGTTGCCAGACGGTGGCCAGGACGCCCGTGGGGATGCCCAGCACGGTGGTGATGAGGCGCGAGTAGCCGAGGCCCGAGACGATGAGGGCGGAGAAGGTGACGAGGCCGCCGTTGGGGATGTTCTGGGCGCAGGAGAAGATGGCCAGCAGCCAGGTCTTGGGGTCCAGCAGGCACTCCTTGACCTGGTAGAACTTGAAGGTCTTGTCCTCGACGCCCGTGTCGTTGTGCTTGACGCGCTCCAGGCAGATGTACTTCTCGCGGTCGCTCAGGTACCAGCATTTGGTCGGCGAGTCCGGCAGGAAGACGTAGATCATCACGGCCCAGGCGGCCGTGAAGCTGCCCAGCACGATGAAGAGGAGGCGCCACGAGGCCAGCGTCGTGTGGGCGTGGCCGATGCCGTAGCTCATGATGCCCGAGAAGACCGACGAGAGCTGGTTGAACCAGAAGGCCACGCGGATGGGCTGCTCGTTGGTCGTCCACCACATCACCGTCAGGATGCTGGAGATCGGGAACGCCACGGCCTCGAGCATGCCCATCAGGAAGCGCGTCGTCGCCAGCCCGCCGAAGTTCTGGGCGGCCGCCGTGCACAGCAGCAGAATCGCCCACCCCAGGATGCAGCCGGCGTAGAACTTGGCCACGGGCAGTCGCTGGATCAGCACCGCCACGGGGTACTCCGAGGCCAGGTATCCGAAGTAGAAGATCGACCCGACCCAGGCGTACTGGTCGCCGACGAGGTGGGTGTCGGTGGTCATGCCGTAGATCGCGGCGTTGGAGATGATGACCTTGTCCACGGCGGCGAGCACGATGGTCACCATGATCATCGGGATCATGATGAGGTCGATCTTCCACAGGACACGGCGCGCCTCCTCGGGGGTGATGGGCGCATCGCGGACCGAGGGGTCGAGGTTGGCGAGGAACTGCGCGGCGACATCGAGGCCGGGGCTCTCTTTCTGGATCTCACAGGGCTCGATGGTGCCCTCGGCGGTGCCAATTTCCTCGTCGGTCGAGAGTGTTTTCGACTCGTGGTGAGGGAGAGAGGAGGGATCCATCGTCATTCTCTCGAAGGAAGCAACAGGTAAGAAGGGTTCGGTTGGTAGACCAGAAGATGGAATCGATCAAAATCAGTCGGGGTGGTGATGCAGATATCTATAGCCCGTGAGACAGCCTCCAGTGATAAGCCATGAGCCCGTCCAGGCCAATCTGCCGTGTCCCCTAAACTCAGTCCATTCCAGGGGAACGCCTGTGCAACCGTGTGGAGAGACCGTCCTGTCTCGTCTCCAGTTGCCTCCGGATCTCCGAGCGTGGTGCTGGAAAGGTTATCTCGATAGCCAAGACGCTACGAGGCGCGATACCGGCGAGAGGTGGAGCTGCACCCCCAAATAGCGCGAGATAAGTCTTATCAGGGACCGGACTGGAGGCATCAAATGACGACTCCAACTGACTAAATGGACTCCACCTCGCCTCGACTTGCCTGGCGCACTTCGGCCGCTCCGCCAATAAGCGCCCGGCGACACTCTATACCCAGACTTCACCTCGCATATAAAGCCTCCCGACAGTCAGTGCGAGGGTGAAACGGTATACCAGCATGAACAACCATGTCGCCCCATAAGCTAGAGACAGAGATTGACGGCGTCAATATCAAGATCGCCATCGGTAGGTCTTTCCTCCCCTTTCTCCCCTTTCTCCCCTCCGAAAGCCTTGACTAACAGCTCCAGACCGCGGTGGAACCTTCACCGACTGCCTCGGGATCGTCGAGGGCCGCGAAGATGACATCGTCGTCAAGCTGCTCTCCCAAGACCCGGCCAACTACGCCGATGCCCCCATCGAGGGCATCCGGCGCATCCTGGAGCAGGCCACCGGGAAAAGCTTCCCCCGCGATCAGAAGCTCAGCACCGCCGACCTGGCCAGTCTGAGTATCCGCATGGGTACCACCGTCGCTACGAATGCGCTGCTGGAGCGAAAGGGCGAGAGAGTCGCCCTGCTCATCACCCGGGGCTTCGGGGATGCCCTGCGTATCGGCAACCAGTCGCGACCGGAGCTCTTCAACCTGAACATCCGGCGCCCGGATGTCTTGTATGAGGAGGTGGTCGAGGTGGACGAGCGCGTGACGATTGAAGATTACCAGCAGAATCCCACGCCCGACAAAGCAGGGCTTTTGGCCGCGCTGGAGACGGATCCAGATCTGACCCGCGGTGTCAGCGGGGAGGTCGTTCGCATTCTAGAGCGACTGGATGAGCAGAAGGCTCGCCGGGATCTGCAGCGTCTCTATGACCAGGGGTATCGTTCGATTGCCGTCGTGCTGGTCCACTCGTACACATACCAGGGTAAGCTACGTCCATACCCACGTTCACCTCATATATACATATATACATAGATATATATATTTCTATATATTTCTATATATTTCTAATCTTGGACTAGAGCATGAACTGGCGATTGAGAAAATCGCCAAAGACATTGGCTTCCCCCATATTTCGCTCTCGAGCCAGCTGTTGCCGATGATCAAGATGACCTCTCGCGGCGCTTCGGCCACGGCAGACGCGTATCTGACTCCGGTCGTCCAGCGCTATGTCGAGGGATTCCGCTCAGGGTTCGAGGATGGGCTCACTTCGAGCAATACGCGCTGCGAGTTTATGCAGAGTGACGGGGGCCTGGTCAATTTTGAAAAGTAATTCCCCCATGCATCCACCGAAACAAATCAACTCACGCCACTAGATTCTCCGGCTTGAGAGCGATTCTCTCAGGGCCCGCCGGAGGTGTTGTCGGTCACGCCCGAACCTCCTTTGATCCAGCAGATGGGACTCCGGTCATCGGGTAAGCTTGTCAATCCTCGATTCGAGTCGGCCCACTGGCTAAGATGTAGATAGATTCGACATGGGCGGCACCAGCACCGACGTCTCCCGATTCGACGGCAAATTCGAACACACCTTCGAGAACACCACCGCCGGAGTCACCGTCATGGCGCCCCAGCTCGACATCAACACCGTCGCCGCCGGCGGAGGCAGCATCCTCTTCTGGCGTCACGGTCTCTTCGCCGTCGGCCCTGAGTCCGCCGGCGCCCATCCTGGCCCTGCCTGCTACCGAAAGGGCGGCCCACTGACTGTCACCGACGCCAACCTGTTCCTGGGCCGTCTGCTGCCCGAGTACTTCCCGAAGATCTTTGGCCCGAATGAGAACGAGCCGCTGGATGTGGAGATCACTCGAAAGAAGTTCTCCGAGCTCGCCGAGCAGATCAATCACGAAACCGGCCTGTCCAAGTCCGCCGAGGAGATCGCGCTCGGCTTCATCGAGGTCGCCAACGAGTCCATGGCCAAGCCGATCCGGGCCCTGACGGAGGCGCGCGGATACGAGACCTCCGCGCACCATCTGGCGTGTTTCGGCGGGGCGGGCGGGCAGCATGCGTGTGCGATTGCCTCGTCGCTGAATATCCAGACGGCGATCATCCATCGGTACTCGTCGATCTTGTCGGCGTATGGGATGGCGCTCGCGGACGTGGTGCATGAGGCGCAGGAGCCGGCGTCGGGGGTCCTGGATGAGGCTTCCCTGGCGTCGATCCGCGAGCGCATCGACGTCCTGAAGGGGTCAGTCCGCGGGGAACTGATCTCCGATCATATCCCAGAGGGGAGCATCCGGTACGAGGTTTATCTCCATCTGCGCTACAAGGGCACGGACAACCTGCTCATGGTTCTTGACCCCGAGGACGGCGACTTTGCCGCTGCCTTCATCAAGGAGCATCACCGGGAATTCTCCTTTACCTTCCCCGGACGGCCGATCCTGGTGGAGGATATTCGCGTGCGAGGGGTGGGCAAGTCTTTATCGATCCCCGCCGAGTCGCCGCACAAGGAGTTGAGTTGTATCAAGACGACGGCCCTGACAGAGGGCAGCGAGAACGACTCCACAAAGGTTTACTTCACCGGCGTCGGATACAGGAAGACGCCGGTCTACTTCCTGAATAGCCTCACCCCGGGCAACCTGATCAAGGGCCCCGCGATGATCATCGACAAGACGCAGACCATCGTGGTCGAGCCCAACGCAGAGGCCACCATCCTGTCCCGCCATGTCATCGTCCACGTTGCAGCCAAGAAACCCGCTGCTGCCACCGAGGCCACCGAGCTGGTAGTTGATCCTATTCGTCTGTCCGTCTTTGGATACCGATTCATGTCCGTGGCGGACCAGATGAGCCGCATGTTCCAGAAGACGTCGGTGTCGACCAACATCAAGGAGCGACTTGACTTTTCCTGTGCGGTGTTTTCCCCGGATGGCAAGCTGGTGGCCAATGCTCCCAACGTCCCGGTGCATCTTGGAAGTAGGTGATCCTCTTTCCATCCATTAGATCATGATACTGACTCGACAGGCATGGAATACGCCGTGCGCTACCAACACGCCCAGTTCGCGGGCCAGCTCCAACCTGGGGACCACATTTGCACCAACCACCCCTTGGCCGGCGGCACACACTTACCAGATATCACGATCATCACGCCGGTCTGGGACGACGAGGGCAAGAACATTATCTTCTACGTGGCCTCTCGTGGCCATCACGGTACCCCCCCTCCCTTTCCATCCACCCCGTCTGGACTCCATCACTAATGTAATAACGTACAGCGGAGATCGGAGGCATCCAACCCGGGTCCATGCCGTCGAACAGCCGCATGCTCTACGAGGAAGGCGGCATGACCATGGGCTTCAAGATCGCCTCGGCGGGCCTCTTCGACGAAGCCCGCGTCCGCCAGTTCCTCTACGACGAACCGGCCTCCTACCCGGGCTGCAGCGGCACCCGCACCTGGAACGACAACGTCTCAGACCTGCAAGCCGCCATCGCGGCGAACCAGAAAGGCGCGGATCTCCTGCGGCTGCTGGTGGCCGATACCTCGCTGCAGACCGTGCACTTCTACATGGACGCGATCAAGGACAACGCCGAGGTCGCCGTCCGCGACTACCTGAAGAAAGTCGGCGCGCAGAGCAACGGCCAGCCGCTCCGGTTCTCCGACTACATGGACGACGGCACCGAGATCCGCCTCGAGGTCCGCATCGATGCCGCCACGGGGTCCGCCGATTTCGATTTCACGGGCACCGGCCGCGAGACCTTCAACTGCCTCAACGCGCCCATCGCCATCGCCCACTCGGCCATCCTCTACTCCCTCCGCTGTCTCATCAACGTCGAGATCCCGCTCAACCAGGGCTGCCTCGCCCCCTGCAACGTCATCGTGCCGCCGGGGACCCTGCTGAACCCGTCCGGCTCCGCCGCCGTCTGCGCCGGCAACCCGATCACCTCGCAGCGCATCACGGACGTCGTGCTGGGGGCGTTCGCCGCCTGTGCGGCCTCCCAGGGCTGCTGCAACATCATCTCCTTTGGCATGGGCGGGCTCGACGCCGACGGGATCGAGGTGCCCGGGTTCGGCGTCGGCGAGACCATCTGTGGTGGGTCGGGCGCCGGCCCGTCCTGGCATGGGACCTCCGCGGTGCATTGCCATATGACCAATACCCGGATCACCGATGCGGAGGTGTATGAGCTGCGGTACCCGGTGATTCTGCGCCAGTTTGCGATCCGGAAGGGGTCCGGCGGCACGGGGCGATTCCGGGGTGGGGATGGGTCGGTGCGCGAGCTGGAGTTCCGGATTCCATTGTCGGTGTCGGTGCTGAGTGAGAGGCGAGTGCATAGGCCGTATGGATTGGAGGGGGGAGGCGCCGGGCAGGCCGGGTTGAATCTGTATTTGAAGAATGAGGGCGATGGGGTGCAGCGGTGGATTAATATCGGCGGGAAGATGGAGCTGCAGGTGCAGCCGGGGGAGAGGGTGATTCTGAATACGTGAGTTTCCCCCCCCGATCTTTATTGGAATGGTGCGTGCTAATATGTGTTTCCAGGCCTGGTGGTGGTGGTTGGGGGGTTGAAGGGGAGGAGGTGCACAATGGGGAGGAGGAGGCTGTCTCCCCGGCGACGTTTATACCCCGGGGTAGTGTTCATGCGTTTACGATGGCGGCGGAGGCAGCGCAGTAGGAGGGTCTTTATCAATGAGGCATGCGATTCGGTTAATGATTAAATTTATCTTCTTCAGTACGGATAAGGCCGAAAGATTGTCCCGTCTCAATACCACTAGGATACAAAAGGTGCCAGGACATCTTCGTACCGACTGATTTGCTCTGGTTTATTGGGTGAGGGATATTGCAGCAAAAGATCAAGAATGAAGTGCCGAGTAGATCATATAAGTTATCAGTGAGGTGAGGATCAAGAGATGCAGAGGAACGTTAGATCTCTATACTGAAGGCTACGCCGCGAACCACGGGTTCATTCTCGCAGATGACACTCGTTTCAATAGACTTCTTGTTCTAGAGACTTAGCCAGGAGAGACGCGTAGCCCAGGATTTGTAGATAATGGAGATTATTTTTACTCCCTGTCCATGATCCCAATCCCAAGGTATGCTGAGTACAGTCAATCTTAGCTGTGAAGAAACAAGCGTGAGCCCCTATCTTACCGGGACTGACCGTCGATGCGTGTGAATGTAACCGTCGGTGGCAATGCTATAAATCACAGTGTCATTCTACTTGGCCCTCTTCTTTGCGTGGTGTAGGATGGCTGGACGTATAAGTGAGGACACGCGAGAACTCCGCCAGCACAGAGAAAACATACCATATCAGCGAGAGCGTGGTAAAAGCCCGCCTCCACGTCTTTTAGTCCCCTAGAAACGACATCGGTGTCTCGCATTGGAAGTGAAGCGACTTGTCCGACGATGTAGAGTCTAAAGAGATATCCTCCCTTTTGGTTGCCAGTGTGGTGAAGAAGATTGCATCCGGCCGGTTTCTGAGAAACAGCGTCTGCATTCCCTGCCGCGAGGGTGTAATCTGCGAGAATGGAACCTGCAGTTCGAGGGTCTAGATAGGGCTGAACTCTTTGCTCCTCCCTGGCCCTGTCCCCGAGCGCCTCCTGTACCGTGTACTCCAATCGCGTAAACCACTCCACATTGTCTGAGTTGTAGCCTCCGTTAGTATTTCAGGCTTTTCGGAGACAAGGAGAATAGTAAGAACCCCGCTCTAGGATCGAAGGAAGAGGCTGGTAAGGCAGTCACTCCCTTCACTCGCTCACTGAATTCACTGACTTGACGACTTCACTAACTTTGCTACTTGGCTCATTCCATCCCCTTCGTCAGTAGGGTATATTCACTACACTCCCCTCTAACCATCCTGAGGACGTTGATTCGACCACTCTGAGGTCGATTGCCTGGTTCATGGTTTTGAACAGCTGGGGACTGATCTTTTCTTGTTGGCCCGGTACTGTTGGCAACCCTCGGACATATCGACACTGTAACTCCCTCTGTCGCTAACTGGAGCTAACGGGGAAAGGAGAAGAAAGGTAGATAAACATGTGATTGTTGCTAAAGGAAGAAACGAGCCATGACTCGGGATGCGAGGTATTCGACGGATCAAAGACACCTTCCTCGAGAACGCCCCAACCGTAAAGAATACTTTCCTGCTACCCTATTGCTTATACCTAGGCATGGCTCAATGGGTCTATTCCTGTCTACCACCCAGCTCATAATACCTTGTCATGTCATATATTCGTAACCTCTTCCATGTCCTATGTACACCTCTCCCGTCTGATCATCTACGCCTGAGCAGCCTGAGCCTGAGCCAGAGCCAGATACTCCGGGGTGAAGGGATAATCCGCATAGCCCTCCGGCCGCATGACGGAATAGAAGGTCGCCCGGTCATACTGGTTCAGCCCCAGCTTCTTCTGCAACCGGAACGGCAGATCCGGGTTCGCCAGGAAATGCCGTCCATACGCCACGGCCACATTGTACTTCTGATACTCCTCGTCCACCGCCTGGAGGGAGTTCTCCGCGTTGAACCCCCCCGCCAGGATCACCGGCGCCTCCGGGCCCCAAGCCTCCAACATGAACTCGATCCCCTCGGTCTTCTGGACATCCGCCCAGTTATCCACCCTCGACTCGATGACATGCAGATACGCCAGGTCCAACTCGCGCAGTTGCCGCGTCACCGACGCAAACTGCTCCCGGGGATCCTCCATGCGCATCCCCTGCCACCGATTCCACGGACTCAACCGGAACGCCACCTTGTCCGCCCCGACAGCGGCCACCAGCGCCCGGGCGACCTCCACCGCGAACCGGGCCCGGTTCTCCACGCTGCCCCCCCATCGATCCCCGCGCTGGTTCGTCACATCCTGCAGGAACTGGTCGATCAGGTACCCGTTCGCGCCGTGCGCCTCGACCCCGTCGAACCCGGCCGCCAGCGCGTTCTTCGCGGCCTGCGCAAAGTCCGCGATCACGCTCTGGATCTGCTCCTCCGTGAGTTCCTGCGGCACCACCCCATTATCGTCCATGGGGATGGCGCTCGGCGCGCACACCTCGTACCCGCCGGACGCGGCCAGCGTGGCCGGCACCGCGGCCCGCCCCAGCGCGATCAGCTGGCAGAAGATGTAGCTGCCCCGGGCGTGCACGGCGTCGGTGACTTTCTTCCAGCCGGCGATCTGGGCGTCGTTCCAGAGGGCCGAGCCGTTGGGGAGACCGCCGGCCGCGGGCGAGATCTGGGTGGCCTCGGCGATGATCAGGGTCCCGGGGATAGAGGCGCGTTGTGCGTAGTATTCCACGGCCATGGGGAGGAGGACGTTGTCGGCGTCGCAGCGGAACCGGGTCAGGGGGGCCATGACGACGCGGTGGCCGAGTTTGGCCTGGCCGATGGTCATGGGTTCGAAGAGTCGGGTCATTTTTTTTGTCTCTCTTTTCTCGAAATCACTCTTTAGGAATGGGGAGGGGGGGGTGGTTTGTGAGGGTGAGGGTGAGGGTGAGGGTCAGGGATGGGAATGAGGGGGTTGGAAACAGGATGAGATCGATAAATAATAGCGATGCAACGGAGGAGAACGCCAGAGGAGACTAATGACGGTCTTAGGGAACGGAGGGATCTAGTTTGAGGACTTAGTATGGGACATTATTCGTGCTTCGAAAAGTTCTCCACCACTTTCCGCTGATCGGCGCCAGAACAAAGAAAGGGTTTGCCTGTTATGAGTTCATCATTTGCTCATTTCTCGGGTCAATTAGGTTCGTTAGTAGGTTGATCAATTGAGGTTTTACTTCTATGCTGGTTTGTACTGTTCCCCGTTGGGCAATAGGGGGGAAGGCTATCAAGATAGCAGGATTTGCCATGAGGAGGGGAAACTGGAAGGATCAAGACGCTATTACAATTAGTATATCCACCGGGGGCTCCACAGACAAGACGCGTGTCCTGATCAGGTTTGCCTCGGTGCCCATTGATCCATGGTCAGGTTCTTCCTCAGGGCATGCGAGATGTCGTCGAGAGGACCCAAATTGGTGACTGAGTTTGCGGGGAACCTCCTCAGGGTCTTCCACTGCGTATTCCCCAATGAACTCAATTTTCACTTGCTGGGAGAATAAAGCTTTTAACAGGGTCCCAGGTGGGGAAACTCTGACCATGGCTTGGAATACGCCACATTCTTAGCGACGAGAAGATTGAGGACTTCCTCGCTCATACCTCTCGTGCGGGTTCAATTCCCCATTTCGGTATATCTAGATGTCTCGGCCAGATCACGGAGATTCCAAGAATGACCTGGAAGGTATAGCCTGCTGGAGTCTGTCTCACCGTAAAATTATAGGAGTAAGGTAGATAGCGAGGCAAGAGCCGACTCCAGCAGTGATGTTGAGAGCGAGTCCTTTTTTCGAGCGAGACCTGCTCTCATGAAAGAGCCAGCAATGGCACCGTTTTCTGAGGTCTTAATCTCCGTAAGAAGGCGCGGTCACTCCCAACCATCGCCCTCTCGCATGTAATGCTCCGTCTCCTCCTCCGGGTCAAGCGTATTCTCCGCCAAAGCCTCCCCATTCAACCAAGCGCCGACATTCGAAGACACCGCCGTTGCCTGGTCCCGGATGCGAAAAGGAAGAACCTGGCCCCGGTGGTTGACCGCGAGATGAAGCACCCAGCCATCCTCGCACGCCTTCCGATCAGCGACCAGCACCAGCAGACTCTGCTCTTTATCCATGTCCGCTCCGGTCTCTGCACCTTCGGATAATGAGAATTCACGCAGTTCGTCGACCCTCGTCCCGTCAAACTGGTCCGGGCAGTGCATCAGGGCTGTCACCAGGTACGAGGGGACCGATCCTGCTGTGCCGACTGCGACGCCGTCCACGATGTCCGCGCTTTCGGAGGCAGCGCTGAGTTCCGCCCGGTCGTCAAAGATGAACCCCTCATCCATGCAGTCGTTGGACGCCGTTGCGTCGCCCTGCTGCATCACGTACACAACTAACCGTCGGTAGGCGGCATCGGCTGCATCTTGGCTGGCTGTGTCGCCAGCCTGGCCGAACCAGGTGCGGATGAAGAGTGTGCGGGATTTCTCGCCGTCTACTGCCCGCTCTGCGTTGGATAGGAGATCCCGAGGGACGTGATCAGGGATATCCTCGGGATAGGGGATGTCTTCTAACATGAAGGACTGGGTTCTAGATTAAATCTTGTTTTTCTGGGCCGAGGGGAAAGGAGCTTTACCCCGCGACCGGATGTCCCCCGGCGAATCCACTGGTTCACGAGGGCTCTTTTCTGTTCCTGTTTTGAGCGGGGGGAGTCGGGGTCCCAGAGTGCCTGGGCTGTTGGTCAGGGAGAGACAAGAGACGGAGGCGAACAGGTCCTCACCATGACAAAGTGGTCGAAGGGGAGGAACCCGAATTCGGGGATGTCAGTCTCGTCGAGTTCTTGTGGCATTTTCTCTTTAGAATCAATTTCGATGGTTTAGTTCGTCTTGAGATTGCGAGAGCGAACCTAACATCCCGATAACTCTACAGAAAGATGAGAGTAGGCTCGTTATCTGCAATAATCCCGCCCGAGGCAAGTTCCTGGCGAAATCTGGCGTCCTCACCCCCGCAATGGGGGATCAAGAGGGGCGGCTGATGCGCCACACCAAAGCCGCCAAGAACATGGAGGGCCTCCAGAGTTCTCGAGGTGATTTGTTTGATATTTATAACTCCTTTTAAACTCGCTCTATCCAGTATCTCAAATACTTGAGCCCAGTCACCCGGGTTCGAAAACCGCACCATGTCACAACCCCACGCAGAACCCTCCCTAACCACCGCTCCAGAGGCAGGATATTCCCGCCAGGACGTCGCTCTCCACGCCGCCGATCTGTGGATGATCATCGACAATGGAGTCTACGATCTGAGTAAATGGCAAGATGACCACCCGGGAGGGAAAAAGGGTACCTCTCTCTCCTCGGGATTTTACGCGGTGTTGACCAGTTGAGTAGTCCTCCTCGGCGTGGCGGGCACCGACGCCTCCAACAAGTACCGTAAATATCACGGCGACAATATCTTACAACAATACGGAGGGCCGCTGCGAATCGGCATAGTTCAGCCAAGCGAGCAGGAACCGAGAGCGCAGTCCAAGTCGTTCTTTTCGCGGTTTCGAAGGAAGTGATGAGCGATCCTCTTCCTCGGTCAACGCAACAACTCCTTCTGTGGCCCGGGATGAATGAACTCCGAGAGAGAAGGGCCAAGCATATCCCAGTACGGCTGGATAGATGTCATTCGTATGGTGCAGCAATGGAATGCAATGGAGTGCAACTGTGGAGATGAAAGTTTCGGTCCGGGATTTCTTCCTTTTGTCTATGAAACAAGGAAATGGCCTCAATCTATGGGAAACGAGATGTGGGATTAGATGCATTCGTAGATCGCGAGGCAGACGAAAAGGAAGACTACGCTTAAGCTATCTCGTGCTCACTGAGGTTCTCACCGATCCATTCCAGGTCAGGCTGCATCTTCTGCATCTTCTGCATCTTAGTGTCACATGCCCAACACTCCCCACACCTAGTCATATTCGAGAGAAACAGACAATTCGGGTGGAGGACTTGGTCTGATCCCAACGAATGGGCCTGGAAAGGGGAATAACCCATCAACCTGGCTCGCACTGAAGACGTGGCGCCGAGTGTCCGCGTTCGAGAGATTGCAGGCCTCGGATTGGGAAATCGCTGAAGCGCCCAGAAAGGAGAGGTTACTCATTAGGCAGCACTATTTCCAGCCAACCACCGGCGGCGGCACTGCTGGACCCGTCGATCCACAGCCCTAGAAGGCGACTTTAGACTCTTGGGCTGACTTGGCATTGATTATCTTTCACAGGGCAAGGATACTCCGGGGGAGAGGGACAATTGTCGAGGAGAAGATTCAGAAGACCTCCCTTCCGCGGGTTCTAGGAGGTGGTATCCCGGAGAGGAGGAAGAAACAGAAAATACGGTACTTCCCAACCGGTGTTGGGGACTACCTTATTTATTATCAATAATGTAGAGGGCTGCACCAGGCCAATCAGTGCGTAGTGGAACCAGCGTTTATTGCAGAAAGCCAAGAGGACGACAGCAGTGGGCCAGTCCACCGACAGGGCTGAATCAGTCATTATTCTTCTGCCTGGCCGTTTCTTTTTTATTATTATTATTACTGACTCGTTCCTCTCTCTCCCATCTCTCCCACGGTCCATTTCCACCAGCAATCATGTCGTACCCGCAACAGCAGCCTCCTCCCGGTGGATAGTACGTCAACCTCCCTCTGGCATTCGAGCTCCCTCAATTGACCTTGTTTCTAGCTACCCCCCTCCCCAGGGCCAGTACGGGCCTCCTCCCGGCCAATATGCCCCTGCGCCTCCCCAGGGCTACCCGCCGCCCATGCAATACCAGGCTCCGCCGCCGGAGGAGAAGAAGGACCGTGGATGTCTGACTGCCTGGTGGGTTCACTGGATCTCTTCTCTCCGAAACTGACTAATTGACTAATGTCCTCTGTCTAGTTTAATGACCATGTGCTGCTGTTTCCTCTGCGAGGAAGCCTGCGAATGCTGTATCGAATGTGCCGAATGCTTGTGTTGTGGATGTTAGCTGTATCTACCTACCTACCTCTCTCTATCTCCTATCTCTATCTAATCGAAAGATCTACCGTCCCCCTCTCTACTCGTACGGATGAAACTCATTCACAAACACCTCCCGCGGCCGACTCAGCGTGCTCCTCCCCCGTTTCAAAAACTCCCCTCCCCCCTTCACCCCCTTCACCCCCTCCCCATCCCGATCCCACACCACTTTCCCCCGCAACAGCGTATAGCGCGGCCAATTGGTAAACTCCATCCCCTCGAACGGCGTATAGTCAATATCATGATGCAGCATGGCATTCGTGAGCGTAAACGGCTCCATCCCTTTGCCTCCCCGTTTCGCCGCCTGTTCGGCCGTCGGATACCAGATCACCAGATCCGCGTCGTACCCCGGCGCAATCGTCCCCTTGCAATCGCCCAGTCCGTAGAGCTTCGCCGGGTTGGAGCTCGTCAGCTCCACAAACTTGTGCACCGAGAGTCGCCCCGTCAGCACGCCGCCGCAGAACAGCGACGGCATGCGCGTTTCCAGGCCGGGGAGTCCGTTCGGGATCTGCGTGAAGGTGTTGGTCCCTTTTTTCTTGCCGAGAGGGTGGTCGAATCTATTCCTGTCAGCTCCCACCTGGCCCTGAATACTCGATCATGAAAGACGGGGGCAAGGGAAAGGGGAAGGGGAGGAAAAGGGGGCCTACTTAGACGGAGCATGATCACTCGACACGGTCGTAAACGTCCCATTCACCAACCCATCCCACATGGCCTGCAGATCCATCGGATCCTCCCTCAGCGCCGGCGAACACACACACTTGGCCCCGTCAAACCCGCCCTTGAGCCTCTCGCTCGACAGGAACAGATAGTGCGGACACGTCTCGGCATGCACGGGCAGCAGCCGCGTCTGGGCCCGACGCACATGGCCCGCCGCGACCTTCGACGACATATGCACGATCAGCACGGGCACATCGGCCAGCTCCGCGAGGCTCAGCACCCGGTACGTCGCCTCGTCCTCGGCGATCGGGGGCCGGGCGAGCGCGTGCGCGTAGGGCTCCGTGCGGCCGCGCGCCTCCAGCTTCCGCGTCATCCAGTCGATCATGTCGGCGTTTTCGGCGTGGATCATGGTGGTCATGCCGAGGGCGCGGGTGGTCTGCATGACGTCGAGGATCTGGGCGTCGCCGAGCCGCATGGGCTGGTAGGTCATGTAGAGTTTCACGGAGGTGATGCCGTCGGCGACGAGCCGGGGCAGTTCCTCGCCGAGGATGGTCGCCGTGGGGTTCGTGAGGATCAGGTGGAAGCCGTAGTCGCAGTGGCTCTGGCCCGTGGCGCGCCGGTGGTATTCGGTGACCACCGGGTGGAGGCTGTCGTCGGTGCGCTTTTGGCTGGCGAAGGCGAGCACCGTCGTGGTGCCGCCGGCGATGGCGGACCGCGTGCCCGTTTCCCAGGTGTCGCCGGTCGGGCTGTTGTCTTGCTGCAGGTGGACGTGGCTATCGACGCCGCCGGGGAGGACGTAGGCGCCCTCGGCGTCGAGGGTGGGGGCGTTGGGGAAGAGGCTGGGGAGGTGAGCGCCCAGGAGAGCGATTTTGCCGTTTGCGATGGCGATGTCGGTGTTGGGGAGGATGTCCGAGGCGGTGCACTGTATTCGTTAGTTTCGGTTTGTTTACATTGCAAGGTTGGGGGGAGGGGGCAGTACGATTGTAGCGTTGGTCACGATCAGGTCGATCTCCATTTTGGGCGGATGTGAGGGTATTCCCGTTCGAGAGAAAACCCAGGATTACTTGGAAGTGATGAGGGGTAGCAGCGCCTTCCTAGGACACCCGACGCATATCTATAGCCAGCTGTCTGAGGGCTTCTCCTTCTCCAACTGCTCCAACGGCCGATACGTTGCATTCTGCTGGTCTGATAAGATAGGAGGATCGGCGAGATAACCCTGGCTGATACGATGCGGATAAATGTCCGGATGGTAGTATTTAAGCCCGCAATCCATTCGACTACCAGACCCGACTTCATACTTCAAGTGACAGAGTAGAAAAATCAAGCGAAATGCCTCGAACTGTTCGGCTCGCGGCCGCCCAAATGGGCACCACCAACAAATGGGACGCCCGATCCCACACCCTCGACCGGATGATCGTCCTGCTCAAAGACGCCGCGGCCCAGGGCGCCCAGATGGTGCTCTTCCCCGAGATCGCCTTCACGACCTTCTTCCCCCGGTACCTCATCCTCGACGAGCAGGAGCTCGAGAGCTGGTTCGAGCACGGCGACATCCGGCGCGCGCCCAACACCCAGGCCCTCTTCGACGTCGCCCGCGAGCTCCAGGTCGACATCAGCGTCGGATTCGCCGAAGCCACCGACGCGGGCGACCACTACAACAGCTGCATCTACTACCAGGCCGCCACGGGCAACATCCTCGCCAAGTACCGCAAGATTCATCTCCCGGGGGACTTTGAGCCTCTCCCGGACCCCACGGCCGTCAACCAGCTCGAGAAGCGATACTTTCTCCCCGGGGATCTGGGCTTCCAGGCCTTCCGGGTCCCGGGGCTCGTGGAGGCGTCCGAGCAAGGGGACCCCATCGTCGGCATGATGATCTGCAATGACCGGCGCTGGGCGGAATCCTGGCGGGTCTTCGGGCTGCAGGGCATCGAGATCGTGCTCTGCGGATACAACACCAACGGCTTCGCGCCGCAGTTCTGGGGCCAGTCGGCCGACATGGACCGGGCGGAGGCCGAGGCGTTCTCCCTCTTCCACCATAAGCTCGTCATGCAGTGCCATTCCTACACCAACTCGACCTTCTCGGTGAGCTCGGCGCGCTGCGGCCTCGACGACGGCGAGTTCCCACTCATCGGGGGGTCGACGATCGTGGACCCGGAGGGCCGCATCCTCGCGGAGAGCCAGACCGTCGAGGACGAGATCATCATCGCCGACTGCGATCTGGGGCTCTGTAAGGCCGGGAAAACGCGCACGTTTGACTTTGCCCGGCATCGCCGCATCGAGCATTATCAGGCCATCGCGACGCAAACGGGGGTCATTGAGCCGCCTCTCCTCTCCTCTCCAACTACTACTTCTACTACTACTACGACGACCGGGGCTGAGACAGAGAAAGAGAAAGAGAAAGAGAAAGAGAAACAGAAGGTCTCCCTCCCCGTCCGAAAAAAATACCGCATCCTCCTGGTCAACCCCAACTCCACCAAGTCCATGACCGACCAGTGCATCGAAATGGTCACCCCGACGCTCCCCGCCGACGTCCTCGTCGACGGCTTCACCTCCCCCGTGCCCGCCCCCACCGCCGTCGAGGGCTCGCTCGACGGCGTCCTCTCCGCCGCCGCGGCCCTGCGCGCGGTCCTCCCCATCGCCGACCGCTACGACGCGTTCCTGGTCGCCTGCTACAGCGACCACCCGCTCATCAAGGCGCTGCGCGAGGACCTCCCCGCCCCGGTTGTGGGGATCATGGAGGCGAGTCTCTTCGCGACGCGGACGCTGGGCGGGCGGTTCGGCGTGGTGGCCACGTCGGCCCGGTCGGCCGTGATGCATGTCGATGCCATCCGGGCGTATGGGTTGACCGGGTTCTGCGCGGGCGTGGAGAGCTGTGGGCTGGGGGTGTTGGGGCTGGAGGCCCAGGGGGAGGAGGTGGTGCTGGCGGCGATGGGTGCCGCGGCGAAGGCGCTCGTGGCGAAAGGGGCGGACACGATTACGCTGGGCTGTGCGGGGATGGCCCGGTTGAAGACAGCCGTGGAGGCGGCGGTGGGCCGTGATGTGCCGGTGGTTGACGGGGTGGTTGCTGGGGTTCATCATCTGGTCGGGCTGCTGCGGATGGGAGGGCGAACGGCGAAGAAGGGAGTATATGCCAGTGCGAGGGTGGGGAGGATGGCCAGGGGACAGGATTTCCTATAGCTTCGCATTCCACTAGACTATCTCTATACGAAATGAAGACTGAGACTACCTCTATACGAAAGGAAGACTGCATCATGCTTTCACCGGGACATACACCTCTCTCTCAAGCCCTCCCTCCTCCAGTCTCTCCACCCCGTCCAGCACCGTACCAGCCTTCTCATCCACCACAAACGGCCACGCGAGAAACAACCCCCAGTAGACCCCCCCCGCGACCAGCACACTGACCAGCCAGCTCATCGAATACAGATACCGGGCCCCCGTGGGCACCCCCTCCTGGCCACACGCCGCCGCCAATCCCGGCAAATTCGGCGCAATGCCCAGGAAGAACGCCACCAGGGCCCGAAGGTTGAACCCCCAGGTGAAATAATGCGACCCTCTCCCCTCATACAACGACCTCAACCGCAGCCTGCGTCCCCGGCACACCCAGTAGTCAACGACAATCACCCCGGCAATGGCTCCCAGGAAGAGCGAATACCCGCCTAGGAACGCCGAGAACGACTCCGCCCTGTCACCCACGTCCACGGTGAGCCCTCCAATCCAACAACCAACGAGTATAAAGAAAAAAGGAAAAAGGACTCACGATCTCTGAATATACCACGGCATCGACAAGATACTCAAAAACGCACACACATAGGCGCCCCGCCGCGTATCGATATACCGCGGAACCCACAGCGCCAGGTCATTCGAGAACGAGACACTGTTCGCCGAGATATTCGTCCCGATGGCGGCCAGCGCCCAGCACGCCGCCGCGAAGAACTGCGCCGCCCGGTTCTCCCAGAGCACGGCCACCTCGAGCGGATTCCACGTCTGTTGGCCGTAGATCACCTCCGTGGCGCTGGAGACGGTGGCGCCGAGGACGCCGCAGAGGGAAACGAGGAGGACGAGGCCGACGGCTTGCGTCCAGAAGATGTCCCGGGGTTTTTTGGCGTACCGGGTGAAATCGGGCATGTCTGGTTTAGACCACCTTAGTAGCGGTTTCTGAGGAGGGTTAGGGGGGAGGAGGGCTAAGGGGGGGGGGGGGGTTACTTAGGGCGAGGGTGGCTTTGGGGCCGATGGCGCTGGTTACGCATTGGAGGAAGACTACGGCGACGGGGGTGCCGTCGTGGATTTGACTGGACTTGGAGAAGACAGGGCCGAAGCCATGGGCTGGTGCAGTTAGTCGGTATGATATGTTGGTTGGGTGAGGTAGGGGAGGTTAGGGTAGGTAGGGAATACCGGCGTGGACAGCCCAGGCGAAGAGAACAATGCCAAACACGGGCATGATACACATCTTGACGATGAAGAAGTAGCGCAGCTGGGAGACCTTCAGGTAGAGTAATGGCAGCTGAACGATAATCGCCAGGAAGAAACAGAGCAGCTCGGACGACGTGATCGGTCCATCTGCCGGCAGATTATTCGGAAAGCTGTTGAAGGACGGCCAGATGGCGCTGATCATGGTCGAGATACACTGGCCCGTCTGGAAGGTCTGCGTGCCGAACCAGATGATGGCGACGATCCCACGGACTGTTTCGGTCAATTCAGTTCCCACCAGAAGTCGGGCACGGTCAACACGCACTGAAGACGGCGAAATAACTCCCCCGCATGCCGAAGCTCGCCCGGGTAAAGACGGGGAAGTTGATGCCGTAGATGGCGCCCACGTAGCTGCTCCTTAGCAGGTGGTAAAGATATAAACCGGAGAGACCTACCCATCTAACATGGCGGGTATGCAGACCAGGACATGCCCGACTATCACCGCCGCAATGGCCATCGGCGCACTCAGTCCCTTGGTCACGGAGCTGGAGGTAACTACCAGCAGTGAGATATCCTGGGACATCAACAGAGAGAGACGGGAAGCTACCTTGGTACATGCTGATGCTGAATGCCTCTGCAATCCAGAACCCGGTCAACGAAGGCCATTCCCACGTCCGCTTGGGCGAGTCCAACGGAATCGGATCTAGATCTTTGTTCGAGGCCACGCCATCGGCCAGGCTGGCGTCGCCTTGCTTCACCTGCAGTCGCTCACGAAGGCCCATGGTTGAGTCTGCTCGGGAGGAAATGGTACGGAATACGATGGTGAGAGAGAATAGACGAGTCTGGGGGATTCATGGAGGAATGAATCCTCTGGCCAAGCCTGTTATCAGTGCATCACTGCTGATCCTCGGAGCTCCCCCATTCCTGGCTGATAAGACCTGCCATTCGGATCCTCCGACGCTTATCATGTACTACCTCCTAGGGTTACATGCTTGGTGGCTAGTAATTAGTAGCTTAGCCGGTCTAGGATCGCTGATAAGCAGGGTTGGGGTTGGAGATTTACGGCTTACATTAATATCAATGACTCCAACTACTAAACTACTAATCCAACCCTGTTCCCCTAGGAATGCATCCGACCCCGCGAATAGACTTGAACAATCTCACCGTTTTCCCTCGATTGATCAAGGTAGACTAAGTACAAGACATCTAGATCTTGGACTTGTCCAACTGCTCCTGCGCCTTGTAGATCTTGACCAGCTGGCGCACCGCCAGATCCAACAGCACATCCTCCGAGCCACCAGGGATCCGCGCGCCAGGGACATCCCGGAGAATCGCTATCATCGTTAGTCAGGCCACCTCAAGATCTGATTATACCAGAGGGAAAAAAAAAAAAAAAAAAAAAACCTACCCTCCACCAGCTCCCCCTGGCCCTGCTTCGTGAATCCCGCTCCGCCAAACAGCAACACCGCGCACTGCGCACACTCGTTCAAAACCATCCCCGCCTTCGCCTTGGCCAGCGCCGTGATCCCGCCGAGCTGCCGGTCCGCCTCCTCCTTAGGCAGGTGGCAGAACTGGTACAGCAGCTGCTCGACGAACGCCCAGGTGGTCTCGAGCTCCGCGCCGGCCTTGGCCAGACGGTGGCGCACGACCGGCTGGTCCATCAGGGTCTTCCCGTACGCCTCGCGCTTCAGGCAGTAGGCGAAGGCCGTGGAGAGCGCGACGCGCGCCTGCCGGGTGACCCCGATCGTGATCAGCAGGCGCTCATGGTTGAAGTTGTTCATCACGAGCCGCATGCCCTCGCCCTCCCCGACGATCAGGTTCTCGACGGGGACCTGGACCTCGTCGAGCTCGATCAAGGTCGTGCCGCCGGTGATCTGCCCGGCGACCTTGAGGCGCTGCATCGTCACCCCCGCGTGGCCCTTGAGCGGGACGACGAGCAGGGAGAGGCCGCGGGCGCCCGGGCCGCCGGTGCGCACGACCATGGTGGCGTAGTCGGACCAGATGCCGTTGGTGATCCTGCGCCCATTAGGCCATCTCGGTCGTTTGAGGAAGGGTGAAAACGAAAAGGGGGGTACCATTTCTTGTGTCCGTTGACGACGTAGTACTGGCCGCACGCGGACTTGGTGGCCGTGGTGGTGATGTTGGCGACGTCGCTCCCGATGTCCGGCTCGGTGATGGCGATACAGCTCCGCTTGCGACCCGTCAGGAGATCCGGGAGGAACTTCTCCTGCAGCGCCGGGCTCCCGTATTTGATAATCGGGGGGATGGCGAAGGCGAACCCGGCGAAGAGGGAGGCCCCAGGGCCGCTCAGACCGGAGCGGGCAAGCTACATTATCAGCGGTCGCATTCTCCTCTCTCCCAATCCTCCTCCAAAAGGATCAGAGACCCACCTCGTCGGTGTAAATCCCGGTGTGTAGGTAATCCCACTCCTCGACCTGGACGCCCAGAATGTCGTGGATCCCCAGGCGCTTCAACCAGGCGACGGGCAGCGGCGCAGGGAGGTTTGGGAGCAGCATGTTGTGCTGGCAGAAGACCTCGAAGACGTGCTCGGGGACGGTGCCCTCCTTCTCCCATTCCATGGCATTTTTGAGCAGATGTTCATACAGAAACTCGCGGCAGGCCGTCTGGAAGCGGCGGTGTCCGGGGGTGTAGTAGGGCGAGGGGAGGCCGCGCAGATACGGCGGCTCCGCGAAGGGGACGGTGGAGATCTCGGTCATGATCCGGGTAGTCCTGGGTAGTCCTGGGTTGACTTGGCCAGGTCAAAAGCGTGAGGTCAGGACGTTGAGGCAGATCAATGATATAAAACCACCGCAAGTGGTCCGTACCTAGGTCGCTTACTGATCATCCATCCCCGCAGCTCAAACCGAGGCCGGCGGTCCGAGGCTGCCCCCCCCCCTGCATCTGATGCTCCGGAGTCCGGGATCAGCAGCCAAATGGTAATCCTTCTTTTCCTTCCCGACGAGGCACCAGCGGGAAGGAAGTAGATCCAGACTCCACTACTTGTAGACTGCCTTGTTGGTGGTGGGCGCAGTGTAGCCTCACCTATCGCCACCACTGCGCCTCAGGATATCCATTCCCTTATCCCGCTCGGAATGATCAGTTATCCAGCCCGGAATGATCAGTTATTCCGGGCTATGAACAGCCCAGTTCATCTTCAGACTGTCTCCCGGTCCATGTACTTTAAATCCATTCCGGCCGGTCGAGATGAGGCTATACCAGAGGCCCCATCATACTCCTCATAACGCGTTCGGGCACTTCCTTCCCCATGACAATCATTGAACTGCGAATCAACTCCAGACAAAAATCCCCAAAATCAGTTCCACCTAAATCCCGGACGATATCACTCTCAAGGGTCCCGCCGTAGCGTTCCCGATACGCAGTCTTGATCCGTTCCAAATGCCGTGGCTCCCAGTGCACCCTGACCAGGCGAGATATGAGGAGCTTGGGCGCTTTTCCACCGCTGTTGAATTTTCCCAAAGCGTGCCGGAGGAGCATTGCATCCCGCATTGGTTTATTGATGACCCCGTTCAGGATATGCACCAATGTGTCGCCCTGTCACACCCACGTCAGCCAAGATTCGCGAGCCCTCTCCAACGATACCGTCGTGATGAGAACATACCACAATATTCTGGCTTCTCTCCATCATCTTCCGGGCAAAGTCGGCCTGGTAGATCTTCTCATAACTCCTCAAGATCTCCCGTAGATGGCCATGGCTCCGCTGGACAATAATGCCAATCATGGTGCTTTCCCCTCCCTTGGAACCGGATACTGCTGCATGGAGAGCGTCCACATCCCGCTTCACGAGAGCTGCATCGACTGGGTCTCGCTCATTTTGACGGGTTTCGCTCAAAGCCAGAAGCACTGCGGCCCGGAATTTCTCTACCTTCAGCTCCCCGCGCATGCACTTTTCTAGATCGTCCTGGTACTGAGAGTCCCTAAAGCAGCCCTTGATTCGTCGGATCTCATCATGGGTACGACTGAACAGCGCCTCGATGAGGAGTTCGTCTTTGCTGCTTCTGGGCTGATAATAGCGGTTGGTCCAATACGCCTCGGATTCCCAGCGGCCCAACGCTGTGACATAACAAATCTCCCCAAAGGGGCTAAGGCCCAGCTTTAACTTGATGTGCTTCGCGAGATTGACGCCTTTCCCTTGTACTCTGACACGCGACTTATATTCCTGGCGGAGATCTAACACCTCGCCATGAGTCAGACACGGTAGTACCTGGATGAAGGGGGCCCCGTCGATATCCCCGGTCTTCTGTAAGGCTGCACTCAAGGCCAAGACTCCCCCCACTATCTCATGTACGCTCTCCATGTGATGATCATCTGATGTTTTGTCTGTAGGAGAGTTCGCCTCTGTCCTTTCCTCCTCCTGGCTTGGCTGTGCCTGAACTTCGTTGAGCTCATCTCCTGAACTGTCCGATGCCAAGTCCAGATGAAGGGGCATCGGACCCGGACCTTGCATCCGTTGGGCAGTTCCGTGATAGGTCTCGAGGAGTGCCGACTTGGGCGGCAATCCTTGCACAGGCGAATTTGAGCGAGGAGATTCTTGTGGCGGAGCTGAAATCTCCAATCCCTGTAAGAAGCTGTCCAGATTGGTTTCCTTTGCCTCATCATCGGTGGATTGTTGCCTGAGAGCTTGAAGAGTGACGGGGGAACCGTAGTTCTCGTTTGCATCACCTCCAGGGAAATTCAAATCCTCACTTTCACCACCGAGGGAAACATCCGAGATCCCAGAATCCTCCGACCTAAACTGCGCTTGCCCTGAGCCCCTGCTGCCTTCGTTTGGCTCATCATCCCCCGTGGACCGCGGCAAAGAAAACAAAGCTACTCTTTGAAGATGTGATGCAATGTGAAACGGGGTAGCAAGAGGCAAGAGGCAAAAGGGGCAATCGCGCGATGGCCCAGGTTCAACAGCGTTATGCCCCGTCGCAGTACCTTGGGGAGACAGCTCCTTGTCGCCATTCATGTGAGAGAGGGCTTCATGGCTGATCCAGTCATTCAGGCTATCATACTGCTGGTCCGGCGTTTTGCAGTCTTGGTAGGTGCATACATACGGTCGCAAGTCACGGAGGATATGTGTTCTACATTCAATCAGTCCTCTTAACTCCATTCTTCAGCCAACGAAAATGATATGCTCTTACTCCCAATTCTTTGTCAATGGCAGTCTCCGGGGACACATGGTGAAGCAGTATGGGCACTCAAACTCATTGACATCCCATCCGAGCTTTGGCGGAGGGGGCAATAAGACCGAATCGGCATTCGTGGCGTCGTTGATCGGAATAAAAGACATCGTGGATATCATAGACGCATCGTCATCCAATCTCACATTCTCGACATTCAATCGCGTTGCCGTGGATGGTTGGGAGGGGGCGACGATTGGGAGCCCAGCAGGGGCCAACAGCTCCTCTCGATCTCCTGGATACTCATGACGGGGTGCTTGGGGCTCTTCATCCACCAACCCTGCCAGGGACAGACGCTCAAAGGCGTCTCTCCGTTTCTTCCAGTATCGAAACTGTTGTCGGCGACGGGTGTTTGCGCTGGCCAAGCGCCGGACAAGATAATGATCATCGGCATGTAGAGCGCTATAATTGCGGAACAAGTCCCGGACATGTTGCTGGTCCAGTTCTTCGAAGATATCGATGATGTTCACTCCTGTAGTTTCGTCCACTTCGCGATAGGTGAGAGCTCTAGAATTCCCCAGTCGCATCGCCGGGTTTCGAATCTTAAAGGCCAGACGGTATAATTTGTCGATGGTGGCAGCCGCGCTCTCCATGAGAATCTCAAACAGCGGCTTGTCCAGGTAAGACGAGATTTCCTCTTCATCGGAATCCTCCGAACTATCCCCATCCTCTGTCCTAGCCGGGCGATCATCGATAGCAGGGGAATCGTACCCATTTTTAGCGGAATCAGTCCTTACTGAATCCATGTCAGCTTCAACCGCGTCTCTCTCAAACAAAATGCCACAGGGGAAAGCTCACACTGTAAAAGAACCCTTTCTAAGTCTTTAAGCAAGCTGAAGGTATGCTCGAAGACCAGCGGCGCATCACGGAAACGGTAGTCCAGGGAGCTGTGTCCCCCCGTGTATAATCCCAAATTCCGAGCCCACAGTTCAAAGCGTTGCATTTCATTCGCAAACTTAGCCCAGTTCCCATCCTCGGCGCCAGTCGAGCCCTGAATCTCGGTGAAGAGATCTCGTACCTGTCGGCCAACCGAGACCAGCGTCTCGTCTGCTCCGGCCGCTGCATTCATCGTTCAAGGAGGCGGAAGGTGGCCGAGTCTACCTACCTGGTCATTTTGCTGCCATGCGATACTAGAAAAAGAGGATATTCATATCCATATGCAAATGTGCTCGTCCACTGTATCGAATATACGGCTGACAGCACGCCACGTCAGCAGCGAGGTAAGTTACCCCGCGGCGAGGCTGAGAAAACTGCGCACTATTGCCGTAGCCCCGCGTAAAGATAATTCTTGTACTATCTCTGATTCACCTATGTTCCGTTTAATGAGAGCTTCTCGGATCACACATGTCAGGATTTGAGGTCGTCGGCGTCCTACTTGGGGCCATACCACTGGTTGTCTCCGCCCTGAAGAGCTACAAAGAGACCAAACAGCGATATCTCTGGTTTGCAAGCAAGGAGGTCTATATCGACCGCTTGATCCAGTCGCTGAATGAGCAGGTATTCTTCATCAGAGCTGACGTCGGTCTCGCTCTGAGGGCTACACCTCTCAAGCAGGAGACGATCACTGGATTCCTCGATGACCCGGATTTGAACCTTGTCAGCGATGCGGAGGTAGCAGAGGCACTCCAAGACTACCTCGGCGATGGCTTTCAGGTATATCAGGAATGCCTCACTGGCTGCCAACAGATCGTATCGGACATCGCAAAGAGCCTTGGTGGCCTTGTAGCGGGACCAAAAGTAGGTTTATCATTATGAGTCTGGATCTATTACAACCTCATGACACTGTCTCCAGGCTGGTAGCAACGACCTCCCCGCTATTATTAAGGCCAATCCGAAGAAGAACGGACGCTTCGAGTTCACAAAAAGGATCAAGTTCAGTCTGCAAAAGGACGACCTAGATGTCCAAATCAGGGACCTCAACCGGTCCACCAAGATCTTGAGTCGCATCAACGGACAAAGCACTCGAAGCGAGGCGGTTGCCGTCCAATCGACCTCCAGAACGATCACCAAGTTTGCATCTGCTCTGGCTACAATCCGAGACTCCGCGCATCGGTTATATTCGGCCATCTCGCTGGGATACGTAGACGACTGCCATGAACAACATGAGGCAAAACTATTCCTACAGACACGATCTAGCTTTATACTGAATTCCAAGCCCAGGAGTCTGAAGAGGCCGCCCGTCGCCTTCGAAGTAGCCTTCTCCCCGGCGTCCGTTAGTCTCGATAAGAATGCGTGGAGCTATAAAACCGAGGTGCGAGTGATGGAAGGAGACGAGGGCGTGGATGATTTTGACGTAAAGTAAGGATCAAGGACCAATTCATTATGCTCGATATACCGAAGGATATGAGAGACTTACTTGAAAAAGATCGAAAGATTCAGGGCCCCAACCTGCCGTAACGTTCGATTTACCTGATCCACCCAGTACTGACAGCCCTGCACCGAGCGACATTGAGGACCTCTGTTCATTATTACTCTCGGCATATATACGCGGAAGATCCTCGCAGCTCTTCCTGTCCGGACGAGGCATTCTATGCTCTTTTGGTCATTCAAGCAACAGTCTAGCAGCCATCCAGCAGCCGACGACAGCCCTTCCTCTTGGATTCATTACGCTCAAACAGCTTTTCAACGACAGCAGTCCGGGCGCTCCCAGATTGCCTCTCAATCAGCGTATAGCCCTTTCCTTCAATATAGCCTCCTCAGTCATGCAGCTACATTCGACTCCATGGCTCACACCTCCCTTGACAAGCTCATCTGTCTGCTTCATGGGAGGTGACAGCGCCGACAAAGGGGAAATACCTGCCCAAGTCAATAAGGGGCAGCCATTCATTCGAGCGGTTTTCGCCAAATGCCGCAAAGGATGCAACAAGTGTCACTCAAGAAGCAGAGACGCCATGCTGGAACTCGGGGTTCTACTCCTGGAGCTATGGCACGCCCGAACGATTGAGACGTTTGCCATCGATAGCGGGCTCGAACTACAGGACAACTTCGGCACGCGATATGAAGTCGCGCGAGAATGGATTTCCCAGAGTGAAGGCGATATGATGCCGTTCTACCTGGAGGCGGCGACCCGGTGCATCGAATGTACATTCAGCACCTCCTCTTCACGCCTAGAATGGAGCGATGTCACCTTCCAGAAGTCGGTCTGCCAGTATGTGCTGAAGCCGCTCTTGGATAACTGCCCTTCGAGGTACAGGTAGCTGGCATCTCACTCCCTCCCCTATGTCCAACATTTGTTACGAAAGCTACATAATCCATGTAGCGGCCGGACGGATTCCTTCCTAGCTATTTTTTTCATTGAAATGGCTCATTGGGCGATGTACTGTACCACGATCGCCATGTCGTCCTACGTGTCGGCCGGGAATATGTCTATTTCTCAATGAGCCCCAATCTCGTACGACAGTCTGAGCTTTACGAGGTCTCGTACGACAATCTAAGCGTGAGGGGATGCTTTTGGATCAACCGTCGCAATGTTCTTTTCGCGGTCATTACTATCATGAATGATCACGTTTAGACCAGCTATACGTAATCATTAAACCAACAGACATTCTCGAGCGGCAAAAGACGTAGCTACACGGGAAACAAACAATTGAAACCAACCTGGGGCATTGGAGTCGCGGACAGACGCTTCAGCGCCCGAATCCCCTTCTTTCCCAGGGCACTTTTCGTTTCTTTCGGGGTATCCTTCCATGCCAGCATCTTTTCCGTACCCAAAGTCAGTCGCCATCGGTGAAATCGTGCGAGGGATACCAGGACTTACCACGTCACTCTCCCAGTGTTGCAGCGTCTCACTCAGGTCATGCGGGTTATCTAGCGCGTCCACATTGGCGGCAAGATACTTCGCGAAGATATTCCACTCCTCCCGGTCGTTTGGGCCGTCGCTTTCATATGGTGCAAGAGACCGGGAAAGATGGTAGTACTCGTAGCGGTCCAGCATCGCGGGTCTCCCCCGAGGTTTGTACATGGAGGAGCCCGCCTTGTACAGCAGCTCGTCGAAGCCGATATCCCGAGGGTCATCCCATGCATCGTAGACCCCATCGCGCTCGTCTATCCATCGTCCTCGAGTGATTTTCCACTCCAGAACCAACCGTTCCACGCCTCCAGAAACCAGGTAGCTCCCGTCCAATACGCTGCTGGCCTTCAACCCTCGCAGCTGCCAGGTATTCCGGGTCAATGGCTGGACGCGATCTAAGAACTGGGCGTCGGCGAAATCGGCGATCTTCTCGAAACAGCTGATATGGAAAAAATCTAGGTGCCAGGAGGTAATGAGCGTCATCTCCTGGAGACGAGTAGTCAACCTATTCGCTGGATTGCGTCGATGGCCGCGTGCTTACCGGATGATGCTCGATACCAGTTTTCGCATTCCATCGACGGGTTCAGCGCCAGGCGCAGGTCGCCGGATTCCATCCTCTGCGTGCATCCTGGGAGCTTGCACCCTACCCGGACCTTGGAGTCGGGCGCCCTTTCAATGAAGAACAATGGCTGGAAGTCGGGGAGGGAGGAGGGAGGATCCCCTGGCATTTCGCCCAGACCCAGGTGCCTGCGTAGCCGTTTCCTCGCGGTCAGCAGGACCTCATCCTGCGACGCGAAGGCGGACGAAGTCCCTGGCCCACGATGGATGGGACTTGACAGCGCGGGGGAGTCGTCACTCGACGCCATTTGGGGATAGGCGATGCCAGAGCGGGCTTGGAAGACGAGAGCTGAGGTGAAGCCGGCGCCCGCGACGGGAGTATTCTGGATCATATAGGAACTGGACGGACCCGGGTGAGGCCCAATCTCATGTCCACGCTTTTTTGGAGAACGTGTCCATGCACACTCTGACTCCGCCCATTTTCGCCTGGACCAATCAAGGGACGAGATGAGGATTCTAAATTTCCAATCCCGTCGAAACCGTCTCCCGGTCCCTGACGAGGGTCGAATCAGAGGCCGGATGCGAAACGCGATGGTCTAGCGGGGTTGTTAGTGTCAAATGAAGCTGCCGAGGAGCCACAGTTAGGCACATTTCACTGCATCTCGCTCCACGATCATACCTATTCAGCTCCGGGCCCGATCTTCTTTTTCCTCCTGCAGTGTCCGTAATCCTGCGAATACGGGCTGCAGAACCGTTCCCGTATTCCTCCGAATGGTCTGTTTTTGAATGTGAGACGGCCATTCTCTCTCTCTCCAAGGCTATAATAACACCAGAGCTGTTTTCCATGTCCTCTGCATGCGGTAATTGTTGAAGCCAGCAGGTGTAATCCATATTCCTTACTCTGCAACGGGGACTCTATATCCTGGAGAAGGCCCCTACGCGACCTGGCTTCATCTGCTTGTTCTGGCTGAAGTATCCTTCCGATGGTGATGGTAGCTTCAATAATTTCCTAATCAAACCCTGTTATGTACTTTGTGCGAGGGGGGTAATAATCCGCGATCCTAAACCTCGATCGTGGAAGACTCTTCGTCCATTCCTGGTAGCCTAACATGGGCGGGGATATGCGAAATATCTCCTTTTTGAGTGAGTTCTGTGGTGGACAGCGAACCGGGGAGGAGGAGGAGGAGGAGGAGGAGGCTTGTGACAGCGGTAGAAAACGTCTATTATTGTTGACCTGAGATCTGGCATGTATTTACTATTATGCTGCACCACTACCACTAAGCGTCTTGACAGCTTTTTGTGGCGTAGTGGTCATATTCTACCCCAAATGCCGAAGACAACCTGGACCAAATAACTGCCGACCTCTTCGCGGGGTCTCCCTCTCGGAAGATTCTCCGACTTGTTGTGGAGATTGTTGGAGTCAGAGCCAGAACAGTAGACATCGGAGCCGAGGTCCAGAATCCATAGTCAGTCCTACGCGCTCCCATTCTTAAATTCTCCAAGCATCAACTCTTCATCCCCCCCCCCCCCCTTATCAGAATCATGCAGGCTGTGGTATTCAAAGGTCCTCTCCAGGTCGCGCTGGAAGAGCGTCCCATCCCCGAGATCGTGAACCCTACCGACGTCATCGTGAAGATCCGCTACACCGCGCTCTGCGGGAGGTACCATTACCCCACCCCCTCCGAGAGCCGACGAGAGGAAACCAGGCTGACGAAGGGGCGGTGATCGGGAAACAGTGAACTCCATGTCTTCCGCGGCCATCAACCCTCCGGGACCGACTTCGTGATGGGTCACGAATTCACCGGCGAAATCAGCGCGGTCGGATCCCAGGTCCAGAAATTCCGCCCCGGCGACCGCGTCGTCTCGCCGTTCACCCTCAGCTGTGGCGACTGCTTCTACTGCCAGCACGGCAGCTCCTCGCGATGCGCGTCGTGCCAGCTGTACGGCACCGTGGCCCTAGACGGCGGTCAGGCGGACTATGTGCGGGTTCCCCTGGCGGATTCCACCCTCGTCGCGGCCCCGGCGGCCATCGATGAGAAGAAGCTGGTTCTCATGGCAGACATCCTGCCCACGGGGTTCTTTGCCGCCCAGAACGCGTTCCGGGACACCTCCGAGGCCGAAGTCAGGGAGAGTACCGTGCTGCTCTTCGGGTGCGGACCGGTGGGCATCTGCGCGTTGATCAGTGCGCTCGAATACCAGCCGAAGAATCTCCTCGCCATCGACAGCGTCCCGGCCCGATTGGAGCTGGCGCGAAGTCTCGGGGCGGAGCCGTGGAACTTTCAGACGGACGGGGAGGGACTGCGGAGGCGGGTGCTGGAGCTGACGGAGGGACGGGGCGCAGACGTCGCGATCGAGGTGGTCGGACACAGCAGCGCGCTGCGGACCGCATTTGATCTCATCCGACCCTGGGGGCGCATTTCCAGCGTCGGCGTGCATAACGGCGAGATCCCCTGGACGGGCAATGAGGCGTATGGCAAGAATCTCCAGATCCAGATGGGGCGATGCCCGGTTCGCAGCATTTTCGAGGACGCGCTGGCATTGCTCGTGAAGAAACAGGACGTGTTTGAGTGAGTTCTTCTTGATTCTGAGAAACCGGTCGAAATGGATATTGATGAGATGAACAGCTTCATGGTCAACGACATCCGACCGCTATCAGAGGCACTCCAGGCGTACGATGATTTCAACCAGATGAAGTCGCAGAAAATCATCTTTGAAGGCGGAAAATAAAGAAAAAGGCCGTGTCTATCTAGCTCGCTAGCTATATGTATGAGTTTTAATGCTTTATTCTTTCTTCTTGGCCTTTTTTTTGTATGTAACCTCTTCTTATTCACTCTTCGTTGCTTCGTAAACTCACTCCAGGTCAGCTAAGGCACTATATATATATATTATATTTTGACACCAGCTATCTCCGCCTAAACTGAGAGCCATCCAGGAAAAACTTCTCCACTAAGCTTGACTAAGGAGGAAGCACTCATGACAAGGAATTAAATAAACAAATGCCATGGTTTATTTATTAGTAGTCCCTCAATTACAATTAGATCATAGATAACGACACCATTTTAGTACCAGGCAACGCAACACCTCCACCACCTCAAGTGCCCCAAACAACAGAGAAATCAAATTCAAACCGCTCATAGAAACATCTTTCAACAGGCACCGTAAATTCAAGTGGGTATTTTCGTGCATCAGGTCAAAATCAATCCGTTAAACTCAGTGGTATGTATGTATGTATATGTATATCCAATCAAGGACAGATAGATAGATAATCTTGTCTTCTCAAGCATAGCTCACACCACTTGCCTTGCCGCGCGAGAAGAACGAATACACGACCGCCCCCACGCAGACGGCGAAGCTAATGAACATGAAAGCATCATCCGCCTTGGCCGACGTGCAGCGGGACTTCAGCTTATCCGGGTTTCGGAGGGCCCAGTAGCAGAGCTTACGGCCCTTTTGCTTGGCACAGCCTCCACTGATGATAACATTGTCCCAGGTCTCGTATGGGTTCGAGCAGCTGGTGTCCCGGAGGAGGACAGCGTAGGCCTAGAAGCACATAAATCACGAGAGTCAGAGTCTGTCCGTGGCTGGTTGAGATATAGATCCGGGGAAGGGAGAGGAGGGGGGGGGGATATCGTACGATTCCACCGGCTAGGGAGGCTAGGGCGGACAGGGAGTCCAAGGCCAAAGTGACGATGCCGTCGAGCGCGCTGAAGAAGAATGAAGCTACGCCGATTAGAGCGACGATGAGTCCGAAGCCGCCGGTGAAGGCGGCGTATCCGGTGACGGCTGGGAATGTGGTATCACTCGCTTGACCGCGGGCGAGATCAACTGAGATACCGAGGACGATGATTGCGAAGATGGCCTTGGGGGGGTATGTTAGTATTGGTGGGGAGATGGAAGGACGGGTGGGTGTCCTTGCCTGGGAGCCACGGATGATTGCTGATATCAACTGCATAGTGAAGAAGAGGGTGTGAATTCTTGGTACAATAGGCGTGAGATGGGAGAGAGTTTCAAGAAAGATTGGGAGAAGAGAGGGACAGCAGCTTCTGATAATAAGGTAAAATTATGGTGACTTCGCCGCAGCAACCCAGAGCAAGGAAATCGATCCATCGTCCCCGCTAGACAAGGGCTGTCACGAAAAAATCTCTGTAGCGCCGGAGCAAACTAGCTCGTGGAGAATGAGGCTGTATAGAGCGAGACAAAACAGTGAGTCAGACAGACGCCAATGGGGATAGGGCTCGAGTGTTGGTTGGGAGGGTGACTTGAGCCTCGTTACACCAATCAGGCAGCTCTCGAGTCCATTGCTCAATGCGGCTTTGCTCGAGCAGGATCAAATCGCTTGCACGTCAGTCCCCGCTAGAGCGAACAGCGCTTAACGAGTGGAGGTTAAAAAGATTTTAGCCCCTGCCATGGCTGTCGGCGTGAGAGGCTTGGTGTTGATCGCTTAGGATTGGATCCAATCGTAGCCAGGAGACAACAGCAACGATTGGATGGCCCCCACGACTGGAGAGGAGGCGCATGTGGTTTAAATTTCCAATCCTATCTATCTATTAATATGACTCAACGAATGCGTGGAAAGTTGATGATGTTTCAAGCAGCCAGTTGGTGGCCAGCCGGTGCGATACGCCGAGAGGAGAGGCCATCCTATCAGATATATCGTTAACTTGACCCAACTAACTAACTAGCTGAGCTTGAACTATAAAAACCAAAGACAGAGAGAGATTTTTTAGACAAGCAAGAAGAATAAGAGAAGAAGAGAGAGAAAAAAATATACAAAAAAATGACAAGGGTGGGATTCGAACCCACGCCAAATTAATGACGCGGAAACTTGAAACAAGCTAGAGGGATCCGAATTAGGAAGCCTTAACCGCGCGCCTTAGACCGCTCGGCCACCTTGCCTTTGATGTGTGAAATTGCTCAATTTTGTCATCTTATTCCTAAGATAACTTCCAATACCACTAGTACTAAATAGCAGCAGAGAATCCATACCTCCTACTCTTCATAATAGACAGACAATCTAATCTTTCCTTGCATTTATATAGTCTTGCACTATTAATGGGATTATCTACTAGTTGATTTTAAGGTATCGCATCTTAATCTCACATCTGGAATACATCCACAGATGAGAACGGAGAGATATATATCGGTAGCTTCCTCATACAAATACTCCAACCAACATCAAAAAATACGCCACAGAATGCGATTGACCACTAATTAATCACTGAATGCTATTGCCTGGCATTAGGTCCCAATACCTATGGTTAATTTATCTGGTATTGCTCAATACTGCCTCAGCAAGGCCTCCTCAGACCTGGTCATGTTTCCGTGAGCTATTAGGAGAGAAGCATGGACTCAAGCTTCATCTTCATGACGAGTAATTATTGATCAATGTCAAAGAAAGGCTTTGAAACCACAGGGCTGAATGATGGCATGTGAAATAATGCAATCTTGCAGAATAGATGGTGCAGTTCAGGTGAAGTGGCTGGCAGGTTGCTAGTAGATCTTTAGGATTTGCAAGGACTTGCATTGGGCTGCATGAATATCTGTAGACTTGCAGTAGGTCGTCAACACCTACCCAGAGCTCGTGCTCGCTATTCTCCATCATACTGCAAATTTACTCGTAGTTGCAAGACATCCATCAAGTTACACAGGGCATCGATACCTTGTTGGTAAGGTAGAAAGACAGGGAAAAGTTCCAAAAAGAATTGAATTGCTGAAAGATAGCATAGGGCTATGATGTAAAATTCTTCGACCTCCTTCAACCAAGAAGCATCATTGGTCTAGTGGTAGAATTCATCGTTGCCATCGATGAGGCCCGTGTTCGATTCACGGATGATGCAGTTGACTTTTTCTTTTCTTTTCTTTTTTTTGCCGCCCCACTCGGAGCCAATCTCCCGAACTATTTTTTGTCGATCGCCAATTGTATTAAGGTAACCAAACCAGCCAACCCCAAGACCAACCAAGTGGAGAAAACATATTTGATTGCAATCTGGCCAAAAGCTACTGAGACAGTACAAATCCCCCCGGGAGCTAAACTACCCCCTCACCCCCAAACATCACCTAGTCGTACACCAATGCTAGCTTACAGCTTCACAGCCCTTCCCAACCTCACCCACGCCTTCTCCTCATCCGACCCCGGCGGCGGCGGCACCAGCCCGTTGATTTTCCACAGATGCCTCGGCGTCTCCGTGACAAAGTACTCCCAGTCGACCCCTTTGGGCTCGAACGTCGGGGTGAGAACCCCGTCCACGTCCCTGAGGAACCGCTGGGCTTGCTGCTCGTTGGTCATCGTGCGCGCGAGATGGAACACGGTGAAGGTGACATGCGGCCGGTTCTTGTCGCCGCCGATGAAGAATGAGGCGGGCGGGAACTCGGCGAATTGGACTTGCACGTAGAAGGCGGGCAGGCCGTAGCCGACGTAAAGTTGGGTGATTTGTTTGGCGAGGGTTTCCTTCTCGTCATCGGAGAGGATGTTAGGACTGTGGTGGATGAGCCAGAGGGGCATTTTGAGGGCCTGATCGGTGATGTGATCTGATGGGGTGGGGATTATGGATTGATCGATTAGGGCTGTCCTAAAGCGGAAGTGGTACAGGTTAAGTAGTCGGAAGTACGGTAGGGGTGGATTATAGATAGAATAATCCGGGGAGAGGCATACCCCTCATCATTGGAGGGCCACAGAACTTTATATGGAGAGTCGAATGGATTTCTGGCGGCAGCTGCCAGCTCCATGTGAGTCGGCCCTAGGCTTGGACGTTAGCAGGGTGGAATATAATAATCATCCCGTTCGGTTTCGTCATCGCAACGTGGATCACTAATCACCCACCTGGTCGTATTATCGATATACCGCGGGAATAATAGGGCTGAGGCGAGATGTGGATGGATTCTAACACCATTGCCCCCCCTCCCCGACCTTGATCACTAAACATTTATATTTATAATCCTCACCATGCTTACGGATGCGCTGAATAACAAAGTCAATCTGGCCTTGGGTTGAAGGGGTTAATTGGCTTTAAATACGAGTTGGTAGTCATCTCCACTGCATCGCCATCTCTATACTATACATCTATACCCCTCATTGTGCTCTACCCCTCACCCTAATCCCCCAAGACCGACAACCTCTCCCTCTCCCTCGACCTTTCACACACACATCCCATCCCACCATGCCTTCCGGTTTAGTCTTCATCACCGGTGCTACCGGGTTCATCGGTAGTGCCACTGCCAATGAGGCTCTCAAGGCCGGCTACCGTGTGCGCTTCAGCGTCCGCAAGGAGGCCCAGATCCCCCAGCTCAAGGCTGTCTTCTCCGACTACGAAGATAAGATCGAGTTCGTGATCACCCCGGATATCACAGAGGAGTCTTCCTTCGCCGGGAAGCTCGAGGGCGTGGACTACGTGCTCCATCTGGCATCGCCCCTTCCCCACGGCGCGAACAAGGAGACATACTTCGGCCCCTCCGTCAAGGGCACGACAGCGGTGTTGAAGGAGGCCGCCAAGGTGTCCAGCGTCAAGAGAGTCGTCATCACCTCCTCCATTGCGGCGCTTGTTCCCCGCACGGGAGTGCCCCCTGGTGGTGTTATCAAGGGTGAGATGCTTTTCCCCCGTCTATTGAATAATTTCGATTGTGTGTGAGAGAGAGAGAGAGAGAGATAGAGAGAGCTAACGGGCAATATTCGCATAGAGGACAATGGCTGGGATCTCAGCGTTGACCCGACCGCCGACTTCGGAAGCGCCACCGACCCCGCCACCCCGATGAAGCTCTACCACGCGTCCAAGCTCCTCGCCAACAACGCCAGCTGGGAGTTCAAGAAGAACGAGAACCCCAGTTTCTCCCTGGTCACCCTCCACCCCGGCTTCGTGTACGGTCACAATCTTCTGCAGAGCTCTGCCGAGGAGCTTTCGGGCACCAATGCCCTGTTCTACGGCACCATCAAGGCGGGTGTGCCGATGGGTAATGTCACCGCCGTGCACGTCTCGGATGTGGCCGAGGCACACATCAAGGCCCTGGACGAGAAGATCCCCGATGGATCCAAGTACCTGCTGGCCGGCCCGAGGGGCACGTGGAAGGAGGTTGGCGAGATCGTGCAGCGGGAGTACCCCGACAAGGGGTTCAAGATCGGCGAAAGCATCCCCGGAGAGTCCTGGGCTCTGGATACCACCAAGGCCGAGACAGAATTGGGCATCAAGTGGCGGTCCCTGGAGCAGATCGTGAAGGATGTGGTAGATCAACAGCTGAGCTTCGCTCCCCAGGCCAAGGTATGAGCGGGCAAGCGATAAGATTATGTAGCTAGATATGTCTCTTTGCATTACTACTCAATGGACCAAGCATATTGCTGGATATAATTTTCTACATCTTGTTTGCGGAACCCTGCCATTCGGCCCAGGCAGATGGCGTGTCGACTCAGCCCTATTGGAGGGGGGGGAGGGGGGGTTAGTGGGTGGGATTGATCCGCATGAAGGGGGGCGGAATCTCGCTCGGCTTACATGTGATCAATTTCGCCTCGTCAAGGGCCAAGAGGGACTTTCGAGACGGTCGGGGGCCGAACAAGTCAGCCTGCGCGGAGAGCGGCTTCGAGCCCTCGACCAGGACCACTCCGTATTCCTCGAGAAAGCCCTCTACGTCGGCCGGGTCGAACCACATGTCTTCAAACTCCTCGGCCGTGAACCGATTGGAATACCGGGCGACCAGTTCTTCGGTGGGGACACTGGCTCTTTCGCCGGTGTTATGCTGTCGCGGGTAGTGGGAGCCCGCACCCCCAATGTTGACCATGGGGACGTTGCATTGGTCCAGGATCTCGTTCGACCAACAATACTCCAGACATGTCCCGAAGTATGCGGTGATCTGCTGACGGTCCATGATTCCCATCAGATACCCGAACGACGGCGCCAGCTTCCAGTCCGGGACCACCGGGTCGCTGAGAAACCCGTAGGCGCGGTCGGTGCAAACCCAGTGCAGCCGTTCCGCAAAGAACGGGCTGCGCGGGCCATACAGGGGCGACATGGGCGCTCGCAGCTTGGGCTGGACGGTGGGGGGTGGGACTCGGTTGGGTTGTTGGCGCCGACTGGGCACCTGCAGCAGATTCTTCGCGCCGATCAAATCTCCGTTCAGCGCATCTTGTATTGCCTGGTTGGCAAGGCTTTTGTTGGCGGGAGCCAAGATATCGTTCAATTTCGGGGTTGACCGGTCGATTTCCTCTACGGACGAGGCCGATGGGGTGTGATGATGCGGCGCCGGCTGCTGCTGCTGCTCCTCCTGCTCCTCCTCCTCCTCCTCCTCCTCCGGCTGCAGCATTTGCATTTCGGGGTTATCACCCTCGTTCGCCTGGTTCGCCAGCCGGACGAACTTCTCGGTGGTTTGTCGGAGGGAGTGTGCGAGGTCGGGGAACAGGTCCAGCATGCTCGATTGCATGAGGTCCTCGCTGAAGGAGAGAAAGGATTTGCTGAGGACTTCGGCCACATCTTCGAGCATGCGAATGCGGGCTCTCAGGTTGGTGACGGTCTCCTCTTGACGGGCCCGATAGGCTCGCTGGGCAATGCGCACTTGTGTCCGACGTTTCTGGCGATGGGATGAGCACACTGCTGCCTCGCCGGCGACTGATCGGATCTCAATTGAGGAGGCCTACCTCGGCGGATGTCTCTGAATTGTTCGGCTTGCGCCTCCGCCCCCTCTTGCTAGGCTTGTCGCCGGCACCCGACGAGGAGGATTGGGGCGTCCCAACGGCGCCGCGAGGCGTGTCTTTTTCCTTCATGTCTGGTGGCTAGGGCGTGCGTGCTCTGGATGGGGTCGGTGAGGGGAGCGAGGGCGGCGGCGGCCACGTACCGGCTCTGGGAATAATATATAGGAGCAATGGGGAGTGGGGACGAGGTTCTGAACCAGCGAGCTAGCACGGATTCAACAAGATTAGGATAATCTGACTCGGAAGAGGTAAGTGGTGCTATCGCTGCGAAGGCTAAAGCTTTAATCGAGGCTAACGAGCGGTGGCGTTTTGCAGGCCTCGTGCTGGATCTGACGAGGTCGGGCTTCTCTCTGCCACGAGTTAGGGCAGAGATCCACGCCCGCCGATGCTCTTCCAGACTGGCACCCACCTCGGTGACTGACCTGATTTTGCGTGATTCTGGAAGTTACCTGGGCCATCTGGGTCACCAGAGCGCTGAGATTTACGGATTATACTATCGCAAAATCGTGATCAGTAATCCAATCTTGCGCCCGGCGGGGCTGATCAGTAATCCGAATTGGCCTCGACCAAGTCAGCGACGGCGAGAGTCTCCGAGACCCACGGCGAGGACCGGGGAAGCATCGACGAGATCTATCCTCGCATTCTGCCCCGAGCTAGCGGGTGTTCGTTTTGCCCCATGGATTGTCTTCTGGTTGGATTGTGCCTGGTATCCTGCGTTGATCATGGTTCTCAAACATGGTACCCCGGTGGAGAACGGACAGTCTCTGGGGGTTGTAGAGCACCTGAGGATCGATCCATAGTTCCATACTCTCAAGTCCTCGAAGCCCGGTGGATTGGCTTTTACTCTTTTCGACCCCAACGGCCCCCATGATGGATGGTCGACCCACCGCAGAGGAAGTAAGTGCTGACCTGCCGAACAAGGAATGAGCAGAATTCGCGAAATCTTATCCTTTACATCTTGGAGTATCTTTGCTGGACGATGGACTAAAAATAAAGGCCAAGCCAACTGTATCCAGGCCCACTGCTGACTGGTCGGACCCTTGCAACTCATGGACCCTGTGAGATACAGAGCGGGGCACGGTTGGGATAAGGTGCAAATCCTCCAGAGGGGCGGAAAATCTCTTCAATATCCAGCCCATTAGATTCACAAAAGGATCGACGGTCAAGTCCTCGGTGTTGAGTATTTGGTATTTTACTTCTCCTTGGCCCACTGCTGTCCACTCCAGAGCGGCCCCGTCGTCCCCAGCCAGTAGTCCCTCCCCTTGATCAGCCAGACCAAGAAACTGGGAACCTTCCACCCCATCGCGGCGCCCACGCCCTTACTCTTCCCGATCGGCACGAGGTGTGTCTCGCGCTGGTCGGCGGTGAATGTTCTATCTGCAGCAATCGGCGCGTCGGTCTGTTTCGCTGCCTCCAGGAGATCCTTTTGGATATTCGCGCCCAGCACGGGGATTGCTGCCGCGATGAGATGGATCGCCGGCCGCGCGTATGTCGACGCATCGCCGATCGCGTACACTCGAGGCCCAGCCCGGTCGACCCGCAGCGTCTGCGGGTTCGTCTCGACTCGGCCGTCCCCCGCGCGGAGGTCCGCCGGCACGAAGCCCGTGTTCGGCGTCACCCCTTGCGCGGGGATGTAGAGATCCGCCCGCAGCGTCCGACCATTGCTCAGCGTGACTTCGGCCTGGGCGGCCAGGGCATCCCCCGTCCCCGCGCCCCCGGGCGAGACGGCCTCGACCCGCGTCTCCTTGATCACCGTCACCCCGACCTGGGCGAGGAGGTCCTCGCCGACCCGGGCGAGAGAGGGCCGCAGAAGAGGCAGGATATTCGGCCCGGCGGTCACAAGGGTGATGGGGACCTTGGGAGTGTGCAGCTTCGCGCTGAACCGTCCGGCTCGTCCGTTGAGGTGCTCGCCTAGTTCCCCGGCGGTCTCGACGCCGGATGGGCCGCCGCCGCAGATCACGATCGATTTGGCGGCGGGGAGGGCGGCCCGGAATGTCTCCCACTGTGCGTGGAGCGCATCGCGACCGCTGCCATTCAGACTTAAGAGGGGGGATGCAGTTGAAGAGCCCGTGGCGATAACTAGGGCGTGGTACTCGAGCGTCTCGGCGGTCTCGTCGGGGGCGAGGCTGACGGTAACAGTGCGCGCGTCGGGATCGAGATTGATGGCCGTCCCGTGAATGAAGCGAAAGACCTTGTCGCCGCCGGTATTATACTGGTCGAATGACCTCTCGGTGTTCACGAAGAGCTTGTTCTGATCGAAGAGACTGTCGGAAATGAGGGCTCGGGGACACGCGGGTCGACACATGGACTCCGTCGAGGCGCTGACGAGGATGACCTCGTAAGACAAAGGGTCCGGAAGCCGGGGAATAGCATGCTTGAGGAGGTAGTGAGCGGTCGATGCTCCTCCGTAGGATCCGCCCAGGATGACGATGCTCTTGCGACTGGTTTCGGTCATTTTGCGGGGAAGGCGAGCGACTTGGTCTCAGGATGAGTGAAGGGTTTGATGGACTAGTATCTGCTTTACTCTGCCTCAACCCGGGGCTGCCAGCTATTTATGTTTATTTACAGACGAGCCAGGGCATTCTTCAGCTACAGAAACCAACCGAATCTGCCCACCCCGCGAAGAACCAATTGGTGATCGGGTTACTGCGGGGAATGAGTCTCCTGGCTTAACTGCTTTAACCTCGTACAAGCCAGGCGGTTCATTTGGTGGCTGTTGCGTGGCTCTGGCTGCCTAAATACTTGGCGGTCTCATATCCCTGTTCCCTTATTGAACGCCTCAAACTTTGTTGGCGAGAGGGACAAGATGAGATTCGAGTTGCATCTCCGTATCAAGTGATCTTTAGGCCGGCACACGATGGTTCCTCTTTCACCACCCATCAATGCGCAGAATCCACACCTCTCTGCCTGGGATTAGCCTGTCAATCCACAGGTTTCCACTGTATATCATGGATATCCGCTGCGCTGTGTACGTATCCTGGTTAGAACATTCTCATGAAGATTTAGATCAAGAATCAGTCAATCTTCGGCCCATTCATGTTGGGCCCTATTCCGCTTGCAGTGCCTGTGATATTGAGCTGCCCCTCTATAATCAGCTTATTATGTACACCCGATATCACCATCACCAACCCTTATCCATGATTCAGCTCTGTAGCCTGACTATGAATGGGCGAGGTTGGATGAAAGCTATTGCTCTAGATATTCGTTCATCGGGTAATCACACTCGTCAGATTGTATATACGTTATCGTTAGGCTGCCCAGAGGCCCGAGAAGGGGGTCTCATCCTCCCTCCCGCTGCATCATTTCGAAACATGTTTCAATAGCTAGTCCCCCCTTTAAGTGGCAGGAGATTAAAGGATATTGGCTATTCATGATGCATGCGGGAGGATAATCGTATCGAGGTCCTCACTCGTCTCTAGATTCAGCGATATACCGCGAGCGAGGTTGCTGTTTACTCGAGCATCTTAGATATAAAGAATAGGACGCACAAATGATCAGGAATCCCTCGACTTGGCATGTAGGAAACAAACAGTATAATTATATTAGGGGCCAGATATCTTTTTACAGAATCGAACAAAGTCAGGGTTAGCTCGATCGTATCTGTATTTCTACACCTCACATCGCGTCAGTTCACTGAAATCAAGCGCATTGATAATGGAGGCGATAGCTAGCCATCTGTCCTGTGACTCCTGTCGGCCAATATGACCATGTCTACAGTTGGGATGTGATGTTGTGATAAGGCACTCAACGCCATCGAAGAAAGCGATTGTGCCATATTCCGCCATTGCGCCAGGACGGTGGGGGGGGAATTACCGTCGCCCAATGACCCGAGGAACAATCGGCTTATCTGCCACTGAGAGGCTTGGCTTTGCAATTAAAAGTACGACTAAACCGACATGCAGGACGTGATTTCCGGGCTCTTCCAGCCGTACAAATAAACATCCCCCCGGCCCCGGTGGACGTGGCAGATGTCCTTTCCCCCATCCCCCTCCCCGACACGTTGTCGGGCATCATCATGAACATTGGATCATGGAAACGGAATTTAGTTTAGTTTAGTCTAGTTTAGTTTAGTTGGCAAGTCGGAAGTCCAATCGCTTATTCCCCTCGTCGGTGGTCGTGGCGAGATAATGGATTTTCTCTTGCTCGCTCATCGCGTTCCATTTTCGCTCGCGCCGCCCGTTGGCCCACCTGTAGTAGACCTTGGTGAGGAGGTAGATGGCGATATTGGTCACTGACAGCGCGACTAAGGTCCGGTTACCCCTCCTGTACCGGGGGGCGTCATCCGCGCGGTAGATATTCGAGGCGATGATGCCGGATGCCTGCACGCACATGTTGTACACGGCCGCCGAGACGGTGCGAGATCGGACCGTGTTGGCATTGCGCGAGTTCCAGGCGACTTGAATCGCGTGGGCTAGGGGTTCCGTTAGTTCTGGCTCGCAGAGAGCGAAGAAAGAAGTAACGAAAAAAAGAAAAGAAGAGGAACTCACAGTTCGGATAACTCAGGAACAGGGTCATGACTATCCAGGCTACCCATTTGTTGATGCTGCTGATATCTACTACATAGAGGTAGATCAGGAACGGCAGGGCCCAGATCTGCCCGAGCATGGAGACGAGGGTGAGCTCTCCGAAGAACTCGGCCGCGTAGGTGACCGCCAGCATGGTGATGATGTGGAAGACCTGACTCGGGATCACGAGCAGGTTGGTGGTGAAGGTGCCGAATCCCAATCCGCGCAGACTGAGGGTGAGGTACTGGGATGGGGTCGTCATGGGGGTCTGGAAGGTCAGTCCGATGATGTAGAGTGGCCAGAGGTCAAAGTCGCAGAGACTCTTCCAGAGGAGCTTCGGGGTGATGGGCTGGCGGTTGTGCATCGAGCCTTTGCTCGGGTCCTCGCGGATGACTCGGTTCACGATGATTGTTTCCTCTCTATGTCGATGTTGTTAGTCGTGGATTGGACTTTCACCGGGCATGGTGGGGAGCTGACCTCTCGCTAAACCAGCCCTTTTTGCCTCGCGCCCAATTTGCTGTCTGGCAGGGGCCGGGGGGCATGAGAACAAAGGCCGAAAGACCAATGACCAGCGTGAGAAGGCCCTATTCCGTCAGCTTTGCGTTCTCGTATCATCCCGAGACTATCTCCAACAAGAGGGAAACAAACCTCGAGGAGGAAGAGCCAGCGCCAACCGGATTTACCCTCGACACCGCGGAGATGGAGGAAGCCATAGGCGAGGAAGCTGGCCAGGATATCGGCAATGCTCATGGCCGTCCAGAAGAATCCCAGGCGAATCGTAAGCTCAGCATGTTTGTAGAAATACGAGAGATACAGGATAATCTGTTTCGGCCCCGGTTATTGACCGCAATTTCCGGGATGTGGGCAGCAAGGGGGCAAAGCAACGTACGTCTGGGATAAATCCACCCTGGATGATACCCAACAGGGCACGGCATGTCAGGAAGGAGCTCCGTCCGCTCAGCCCGAACTGGGCCATGGCGACGCCAGACCAGAGCGTGATCTGCGCCGGAATCCATCGGTCAGGGCCGATCCACTTGCTGACCAGTTGCGATGGTAGTTCGGCGCACAGGAAGGAGAGCTTGAAGACCGTGTTCCCCAGATTGAAGTCTATCGTATACCACCTGGTGAGCGCATCGTTCGCGGGAACCTCCAACTTGCTCGGGCAACATACCATTTGTATCCAGCCCGAGCTCGGGCAGCAGCCCGTCGGTGAGTGCTTGACTTAGATTGGCTCGGTCAAGCTCCAACGCCATGAACATGACGCACGCGAAGACCATGATCCGGAGGTCGATCTTGCGGACGAGCTTGTTCTCCTCGGCCCAGGTCCATCGCGCCGACGGGTCGAACCGGTGCAGGTTCTCCCAGTCGTCTCGCGGCTGATACTCCTTGGCGGTTTCGGGGTTATCATATACCGACGGCTGTGTGGCGATGCTCTCGGGATCAACTCTGGCGCCTTTCTGCCACCAGAACTTGCGGGTGGTCACTGGCTCTCCGAGAGCGAGGGAGGAGGAGTAGGCGGCCGAGGAGGTGGAGCTTCCGTCTCCGGTCTCGACGACCGTAGCCTCAGCCTTCTTGGCTATATAGACGGTCGACATTCTGTCTGTCTCTCTGTTTCGTCGTGGAAGGGCGCCCGAGTTGGGGTTGTTGAGGCAATCCTGACCCGGCCAGGGTTTGGACACCCTTTATACTGATGTAGCGCCGATAAAGCGGACTTTTCTTGCATCATCGGGCGAAAGATGGCAAAACTGGAGATAAGAAATTGCCAGTATACGGTATCAGAGCCGGTGTCTGAGGATGCTCGATTATTGTCACACGGTTGCATAAATGATGCCATCGAGCTGGCACGCCATTCACCCTAAGGTCTTGGAATACCGCAGTAGTGCACGTTCCCAGTTGTTGGGCCGTCTTGGCTGTTCCGCTATATAACCATAATCAGTAAAGAAGCGAGGCCTGGCTTCCCCTTCCCAGAGAAATGAATAATGCTTCTTGCACTATTCGCGGCGGGTTTGACAACATCCTGGGAGAACGGATCACGTAGCGCCAGCCCCGGCCAGCCCCGGCCACACCCAATTCCCACGATAGAGCCCGCTTCTCCACTAAAGGCCCAGAACAGAGATGGAGATTCCTTGGCATTCAGTCTGGTCCAGCCGATTGGATATGGCGCTCGGAAGTCCAGGATGTCGGACGTTATGTCGTGGTGCAGTTCGAAGTCTCGGGCTGAATCGCGCCTCGAAGTCCACGAGATACGGCAATTCCTCGGCCGTCGTTGGATCGTAGCCCATCCTGAGAATAGCTCCGTGGTGAATTGGGTTGGGTCATTGGCGTGACGCCTTCTCTTCGTCGACTTCGAACTGACTCGTCTTCTGGCCAAAGATCTTCCCGACTCACTCCATCGGCGTCACCTTGGGCCCACCTCAGGGGTTTCCTTGTCCTCATTATCCTTATATCCCTCTCGACAGGCAGATCAAGCACCTCCTGCCTTCCCATGATAATCCCTAAACCCCCTCGCGTCCCGCCGACCGTCTCGTCCAGATCCACAAGCCTCCCCGGCTCCTCAGACTCACCGTGATTCTCAATTCTCAGCGTCAGCGACTCCGAATCCCCAAACCCGATATCACCGTATCCGCGGTCGAGGCGGCAGGAACCGAGTTGGATGATATTGGGGGTTCCCGACTATGAAGCGCATCAGGGGGGTCCTGAGCGAAATGAGGGAAGAGGTCCTCCTGCTCGCTTGAGTGTCGTCGGGGCTCTGTCCCGGTTCTAGCAGGATATTCGCAGCGTAATTTGTGTTCCAGTTCAAGTTGTTCTGGTTCCTTCCATTTGCCGGGTGCTCTCCCTATTGTAGAACCTGCGACGTTGTGGGAAGAAAGGAGGGCCTCATGTGTTCAGCTAACTAGCCCTACTGTGGCCGAGGACTTTCAAATCCTCAGCTGTATTGACAGGTCGCTTTAGTGAGCAGGCAGCCTCTTTTTTTTTTATAGATCCTATGTGCTAAATAGTGGGGTATACTGTGAGTCATCACCACGCACGATGCCCCCCATCCACCCTCAAGTCCGACCCCGTCATAAAGCTAGCTGATCACCGTCTTGCATGACTGTGCTTTCTCTACCAGTGGTTCTGTCGAGAGGTGGTGAGAACGAAAAGTACCCGCTGAGTAGGTCTACCCCACGTCTCCGGGCGGGGGATCGCATGGCAATCCAGGCAGTACACGTCGCCACCACTCTCCAGCACTGCTTCAGCGATAGCAAGACCGAGGAATCCGATTCCACCGGTGACTGTCAGGAGGCAGATGTTACGTTCCGGCCTTTAGATAAGGATTGTTATGGTACGTACTGACAATGCTGCGACCGTCGAGGCGGAACAGGCTGGCGGTGGAGAGAGAAGGACCACCCTGGGGAGCTTTGGGCTGTCGGGCTTGGGTGGGAACCGAGAAACCGGCCCTGGTGAAGGGAATCAGGGCCACGCCTGCTGATTCTCCGTAACTAAGGCTTTCTGGATCTCCGCCTGGATGGAGGCGTAGCTGGCCCAATCGGGAAACGGATTGATCTCACCAGGCCGTGGAGATCGGAAGGGCATCCGTAGTGTGTGTATTTAACCTCGGACGTATCCCCGATCTTTCCTTCCTGCAATCTTTCATTTTATTTCACCTTGCAATCACCTGAATCTCATGGAGCCTGCAATCACCCCCCCTCCGTGTGGTACAATCTGCATCCTGGGCTGTGGTATTCCTTCTCCCCTCTTCTCTTGTCTTGTAATATGACGTCTACTAATCAACTCCAAATCCCCCCCCAGGAAACCAAGGCACCGCCATCCTCAGCGGTCTCCTCACGTCTGGCCCCAGCGACGACCTCCCCTTCGACAAGGTCCTGGCCTGCGTGCGCAGCGAAACCTCTCAGCAGCGACTGGCCGCCCAATTCACGCAGACGACCGTCGAGCTGATCATCTCGCGCAACGACAATGCCTCGGCCGTCCAGCAAGCCGACATCGTCATCCTGGCCGTTGACCCTGCGGATATCGAGAGCGTTCTGACCCCGGATATCCGGGGTGCGCTCGGCGGGAAACTGCTCGTCAGTGTCGCGGCGGGATGGACGCGTCCGAAGCTCGAGAGGACCCTCTATGGCAGCGAGACGACGGAGGAGAACCAGGGCGCTGGACGGGCGTATGTGATTCGGGCTCTCCCCAACATCTGTGCGCGGGTCGGAGAGGCGATTACGGCGATTGAGGTCGCGGAGCCGGCGATTCCGAGTGGGCTGGTCGATGTCACGGAGGCGATTTTCCGGAAGATTGGGAGGACGGCGCGGGTGCCGTCGCGGTTGATGGATGCGGCGATGGTGCTGGGGGGGTCGACCCCGGCGTTCTTCGCGGTGATCTGTGATGCCATGATGGATGCGGCGGTTGCGGTTGGGGTGCCGAGGCATCTGGCGCATACGATGCTGGCGCAGTCAATGAGGGGCACTGCGGCGCTGCTGCAGGAGGGGAACCATCCGGGGCTGATCAAGGACCAGGGGACGTCGCCGGAGGGATGCACGATTGGGGGGTTGATGGTCCTGGAGGAGGCGGGGGTCCGGGGGCATCTGGGGCGTGCGGTGCGAGAGTCGGTGACGGTGGCTCGTTTGATGGAGAATACGCCTCATGTGAATGATACCAGGCCGGGTCCTTGGAGGGAGCAATACTCACATTCCACTGGATGAAGCCAGAATCCTCCCAGGGCTCTTTAGCTATATCTGACTTGGCCTTCTCTTGCTGCTGCTGCTGGACCTTCCCGGTGGCCTAAAATCGCATCAAGCATGTTTAGAACCAGCAGCCCAGCTGTTCCGGTGAAAATAGCCCTGCAATATCGTTCCGAGGAGAAGTATCCCGTAAAAGCGTAGGTTCTTGTCGTCCGCTGCGGGGTCGGATATTCGTTGCTCTGTTCCTCGGTTGAGCAACTCCGTAAATATCCCCCCTCTCATCAGAGCCCCCTTCCTCTGGAAACCATTATCCTGCTGAAAGAACCTGTTACTATGTCCGATTTACCAGGATTCCCCAACTATTTCAACCTCACGGGCAAAGTAGCCCTGGTGACTGGCGGTGTGCAGCCCTAAATACCGATTCCCCCAGCACTCCTCAGATAGCACTTCCATACTCTACACCAGAAAATACAGCTCGACACTGACTACAGATAGGATCCCGCGGTCTGGGCCTCCACATCGCCACCGCGCTCCTCCGAGCAGGCGCCCAAACCGTCTTCATCACCGCGCGCAAGCCAGAGGGCGTGACCCAGGCCGTGGACCAGCTGAACCGACTCCCCGGGATCGGAGGAAAAGCGATCGGAATCGCCGCAAATGTGGCGCAGACCGAGGACATCCAGCGGCTCGTGGACCAGGTCCAGAGATATACGCCCAAGCTGGACATTCTTGTCGCCAATGCGGGCGCGACCTGGGGGGGACCGTTCGAAACGTCCCCGGACTGGGCCAGCCAGAAGGTGGTGGACCTGAATGTCCGTGGGGTATTCAACCTTGTTCGACTGTACGTGCTTTCTTTCTTTCTTTCTTTCTCTAGGTTCAATTATCTCATTCCGTGTGGTGGTGGTGTAGGTTCGTCCCCCTCCTCCAAGCCGCGGGGATCCCAACCGCCCCGGCGCGAGTGGTCATCGTGAGCTCGGTGGCTGGGTCGACGGTCCCCCACGTCGGCGAGAACGGCACCATCATGTACGCGGTGTCCAAGGCCGCAGCCAACCACCTGGCACGCAACCTCGCCGTGGAGCTGGGTCCCCAGCACATCACCACGAATAGCATTTCGCCGGGGTTTTTCCCGTCCAAGCTGGCCAACGGCCTGATCGAGATCCTGGGCGGAGAAAGGGAGCTGAAAAAGGCCAACCCGCGCCAACGGCTCGGCGTGCCGGATGATATAGGTGCGGCGGTTCTGTTTTTGGTCGGCCCGGGGGCGAACTATATGTAGGGTTTCCTTTTCTCCCTTGCGTCGTGGGTGGGACAGGACGTTCGGTCACTGACGAGGCGTCCCCCTTCTAGTAATGGAGTGGATTTGGCGGTGGATGGGGGGGCGCGTCTTGCGAGGGGGAAGCTCTAGATTCTCAATACGACACGTAGGGGTTCTGGGGGTTATCGAGGGCTCAGCTGAGGTGTGGGTAGAGGGTCCGGTCCGTAGCTGAAGACATGGGAAATCCCTGAATCTAATACGATGGCAATCCCCAGTCAGGAGCGTTTCCTCCGTCCCCAACCAGCCTGGGATGCAGAGCCAAGCTGCACCAGGACCCGGCACTGACCTATCACACGAGAAGAATAGCAGTGTAAGGCAGACAATCAGCCGCTGACCGGCGGAGTCGCTGCAATCGATTCCAATATCTAGACCAGGCTGATCAGCCCTTGCTCCGAGCCGTTAGATTTATTATTTCATTTCCTCTCTCCCTCGTCTCCTGAAGGCTGAATAACGATGGACCGACCCACAGCCTCGTGGCCGGTTGTCTCTTCCCTCTTCGCCACCCCAGGGAGGAATCGTGAGTGAGGGAAGCAGACCGCGCTGGATCGCGACACTGATCATCACCATGGCACAGGTGACCTCCATCGCCATCACCACCTACACCTCGGCGCGCGATGCCTCGAACCTCCAAGGCTATTATCTCCGCGGTGGCAGTGAGTTGGCTCTTGATCCCCGCCGAGATGTGATACTCACCCAACATCCCCAACCACAGCCGTGGCCTCGATGCAATGCGCCGACACCGAGGAGTTGATTGCCACCGATCACTTTCCCTTCTGCTGCACGGTCCAGTCCCACGGAGAATGCTACCAAGCGACGACGTGCCATGAGAATGTCATGACCGACCGCGATCACGATACGTGGTCCTGGTGAGACGACCCCGGGAATTATTGAATTGACTTTTGCCATTCCCCTCGTCTGGAAGAGGAGCTAAGAATTATACTCCATGCAGTGACGAAGGAACCGAGTGTCGCCCGATGACCATCTACGAATCCTACCAAGACTCCACCGATGCCTGGTCCGGGACACAGTTCTGGTGCTTCCAATCGTGGGCGCCCAACATCGTCTATCGGAATCTGCCCTACACGGACATTGCCACCGGTAGGTTGACTCTTTCATGTTTTTAAACGGGGTGAAAGTGACCCATCATATGATAGTCTCCGCAACGACGACGCCAGCCACCCCCAGCCAAACAGCAGACACACATTCCTCGTCCCCGGGCGGATCGTCAACCAGCACAGCCGCCATTGCGGGAGGGGTAGTCGGCGGAATCGCGGGACTGGTCTTGATTGCCGCGGCGGCAGTTCTGGTGATCAAGCGCCGGAATCAGAAAAGACAGGAGATCAATGAGATTGGGATGGAGTTTTCCCCACTTGAGCGGGACTGGTAGTCTTTGAAGGTGGGCTATGCTGTGCAGGTAGATACTTGTGATGACCTTTGCCCGAATGATATCTTTTTTTCCCTCTGATGTCTAGATTCGTTTATGTCTCAGCGGTCGTATTCCAACAATAGTGACTCAAGTTCGAAACAGCTGTTCCTGGGTTCAGTTGAGGCTGCGTGGGTTGAGTAAAGGTCTCGACTCTCGACTGAATGGTCATCCGAGGGATACTCACTCCCAATCAGGCAATATAGCTACACGGCTACTACGAGAGATCCCTCACACTGATAGGTGGACATCTGTGTAGATTCTAATAGTACTAGGTAGGCGAGTGACAACCCCTCAATCAGACTTGGCATCTCCCATTTTTCCACCACTGAGAGCCAGCTCACAGGCAGAGGGACCATCTGGAACCGATAAGAAGAGCGCAGCTCCCAGCGTGTCCAACCCCTCGCACATCGACCAGAACCAGATCACTCACTCTATTCAACGACGCCAACGCGAACACAATGTCCCTTTCCTCACACTGTCAAGGACGCGCCGCGTATCTCTCCGACGCGGGCCTGTTACCACCGGATGCACCACTGATCCCGGACAACTTCACCCCCACCACCCGGCTCCAGGTCACTTTCGGCGACAAGGAAGTTACCCTGGGGAACTTGTTCAGGGCCAGCGAGTGTAAGGCGGCGCCCACGATATCGTTTCCACGAGAGGTGCGCAAGTTCATACATTCCGGGGTAGATTCCGGAAATCGACTCCTAACATACATACCGATAGAAGAACGTGTCTGGCTCACCGAGATATACCCTCCTCCTCGTCGACCCGGACGCCCCGACACCGGATGACCGGAAATTCGCCTACTGGAGACACTGGGTGGTCTCGGGGTTACTGCCCTCGGAGGTGCAGGAGGATACGGGGGAATCGTATGAGATTGCGCGGAGCCCAGCGGTGCAGACCCAGCCGGCTGTGACGGAGTATCTTGGGCCGGGGCCGAAGGATGAGTGAGTATATTTTTTTCGTGCACAGTGGAGGGGACCGGCTAATGGGTTGGCGACCACCTAGATCACGACCGCACAGCTATCTTTTCTTGCTGTTTCGAGAGCCCGAGGGGTTGGCGCTGACGAAGGCGGATGTAGGAGGGGAGGAATTTGTCGAGCGGCGATCCTTCCGGGCGCCTGAATGGGTTCGACAGCATGGATTGGTGCTCGTGTCGCTGAACTGGATGCTGGGGGCGGGTGATGGTTGGGAGGAGTAAACGGGGATCGGTTTATATTACGAGACGTGGCCGGTGACGATTCTACGTGTGAAACTGTCCTTATGTAGTGGAGGGAGCTTCTCAAACAGAGGCTAGAGATACTAAAATACGATTTCTCTTCGATGTTGCATGTTCTTAGGTTGTAAATACCGAGGTCACAGAGACTGGACCACGCACCTTTTATGACTTCCTCCCGCATGTCCGACGCCATGACAGCTGCTTATATCGAAGGCTCGGTGGCTGATGGCGCGGGGAAGGGGTGATTAAGTGGACAAAGGAAAGTCCCTGAACTAATCAAAGCAGTGCACTCCTGATCGACAGCTGGGATTAACAAGGTTTTCCGCCTGGGCCACGGTGGATTCTGATGACTTGATGGGAGACCTGCTTGCATCACTAGGGACCATTTCGCTGAGAGGGCAATGGGATCGACTGCTGAAGGTCATGAATGCCTTCTCTTATCACTCAACGTGTTCAGAGTTATGTCGCTTCATTCTAGATATTCCTCGGTTGTTTTTGCTGCTATTAATATCGTATCTCCATCCGGGTTAGGGCTGCATTCTCGCTTCTGCTAACCTGATGGAAGGATAGTGTACGAACGTGGAGGATCCAATCGTCATCCAGAGCGAGCCTGAAGATTCCGCCTGCACAGACCATGTCTCATTCCCATTAATATGACAGCTGGATTGTCAGTGACGTTGGAGGCTAACTGTTCGACTCTTTGATAGAAGCCCATTGGAAATGTCTCAACTGGCACTTCACCCTCTACCTGGCGGTGGCCTGACAGCGAGTCCAAGTATCGCGGTTCACCCGTGCAGGGCTGAGACATATACGAGATGGCGTTTGGGATCCGGCCGGCCGTTTAATTCCTATCCGGTTCCCCATTCGACCGTTCTTCGCCCCCGCCAATTATTTCCTGGATATATTTATCATGTCTCTCCTTCGGCTTGGCCTGCTGATAGTACCATCCTGTGACTTGACCGTCTTCAATCCGTCCATACCCATGTATACCTAGTAATATGTCCCGAGTTGCATCTATAAATACGGCCCTCGAGTCTCCTTGAGAACCCAACTCCTCACCCATCTCTGGCAGGCAGTAACGATCCCATGTATCTGCGAACATTCCTCTTTTCTCTTCTCCTCGCTCTGGTGGCGGCCCTTGGCGAGGAGGACCGTGGCCCTGACCCTGATCCTGGTGCTGGCCCTGGCCACGGCCACCACACGCCCTCAACCACTTCCACTGCGACTACGACTTCCACGTCCACGTCGACTTCCACTTTCACCTCCACTTTCACCACCAGCTACGTGGACCCGTGCATCGTCGGGGGGCTCCCCTGCTCGTCAGGGTCGACCTGCACCCAGACCATGACCTGCCACGGCCTCTGTGTGAACCCCACCACCGGTCCTCCCCAGATCCCCTGCACGATTGACGCGCAGGGTGGATCCGGCGACTGTTCGACCGGGTCGACCTGCCGGCTGACGACGACCTGCACCTCCGGAGGCTCCTGCGGCGGCATCTGTCTCACGAGTACCACACTCGCTCCCCAGGTTCCCTGCACCATGGGCGGCGCCTGTCCCACCGGATCGACCTGTACCCCGACGATGGTCTGTCCGACTCAAACGACGACGACCCTGACCTGGCCGCACCCGCCCCATACCCCGAATCCCTGGCCACCCTGGCATCACCCTCATGACGCGCCGAATTTCCCGCCCTGGCACAGCCATCACACGACGACTACGACCACGACGACAACCCCTCTCCCGGACTGCAGCGGCCTTTGTATGGCGATTCCCACGGATCTGCCCAGTATTTCTTGCGTCCTGGGTGCATCGGACGCTTGTCCCACCGGGCAGACCTGTTACCAGACCGAGACTTGCAGTGGTCGGTGTACGCGTACCCTCAACGCTTTCGGGTATTAGGATAGGCAGTGCGGGATGGTTGGGCTGAGGATTGCTCTCTCTCCTCTCTCTCTCCTCTCTTCCGTGGATCCGATAATTGAACGCTGGTGCTGGGTGTGGTAATGATGATGTGTTTTGATTTGTATCTCTTTAATCTGTCTCCTCCATGATACCACAGTAGGTGGAAATATCTGGGGAGGGGAGGGGATGAACTTGCGTTGTGTTTATACAATAATTAGGCATATATGGACCGGGTCTCGAGTCCCTTGGTCCTTTCTCTCCTTATCCTCCACTCTTCCGCTTCGATACTTTGTATTTTGGGCCGAGTTTTGTTAACCGTATGCGAGAGTAGACAAGTTTTCTGCATGTTAGGCTTCAAGTCAGTTATGTCATGCAGCGCTAATCATCATGCTTGCTATGTATCCTTTGCGCCGGCATTAGTTTCTGATTCCCCGCTGTTTGGTAGATGCTACGGGCAACTTAAGGATTGGTTCTTCGGCTATATATATATCTGGAGTAGTACGTCTTCTCCAACTAGGACAGCGAGAAACATCGCTGGCATCTTCTCCTTCGGAATAGTAATCCACAATTACGGATGCACCGTCGCGACCAAAGAGCGGTCTCCGCCGATTTGGGCAGGAAACCAAGTGGCGAGCTGAAGCTGATCCGGGCGGGGACTGACGGACTGAAGAGGACCTAGTATAGCTTCGCATTGGCTTAATCGGGGGAGCTGGGCCAAGCCACCCCCCTCCCATTGGGTCTGTTCGTATCCACACCACTGCTGCTGTTTGCCAATTCATCACGGCCTTCGTCTTACGCGCGGCAAATATGAGAATAATTGATTGGGGGCTCTAGGTATAAGAGTGACACCTGTCCCCGCCACCTGGGTGCATTTTTTTTTTTTTTTTTTTAAAAAAAAAAAAGAAAAGGAAAACAGGAGCCCTGCAGCAAAATGACGCGTTTCCAAGTCCTCGAAGTCAGCCACGAGTCCCCCGAATTCGAAGAGCTCATTGCCTGCGAAGTCGTCAGCTTCGACCGGCCCCTGCAGACGATCTTCCGCTTCTTCTACCCCATCTTCGGCCAGGAGTCGCCCGAGGAGAAAGCCGTCGCGTTCAAGAACCTGGTCGAGTTGAAACGGCAATGGGCCCGCGATGACCCCGACACCGTCTGGCTGAAGGTGACCGATGCCGAGGAGAACAACAAGATTGTCGGCGGGCTTCTGCTCAAGGTCCACAAGGATCCTTCCTTCGCTCATAAAGCCGACAAGGCGGCCGCGGAGTGGTATCCCGCGGGGGGTCAGCGGGAGTATATCAATCAGTGCTTGGATATTTTCAGCGCGCCGTATAAGGAGTTTATGCTGCGGCCGCATATTTGTAGGTCCCCCTCCAGTCACTATAATGACCCTGTCAGCGACTAATGGCGATAGACCTGTACATTGGCTTTGTCCTCCCCGAGTACCGCCGTCTCGGCATTGCGGATCTACTCCTCGAAGACTCCTGCCGCCGGGCCGATGAACTCGGCCTCGAGGCGTGGACGGAAACCGTCGCGACGACCTCGCTGGTCGTCGACATGCGCCATGGCTTCATCCCGTACCGGAAACATGCGTGTCTCCCGCAGGCGGACACTGCCGACCAGGACTGGAAGGACATGGAGGAGAAGATGCAGCCGTTGCAGTTCTGGCCCATGTGGCGGCCGGTCGGGGGCCGGATCGTGGTGGGCGAGACGATGCCGCCGTGGAGGGAGTTTATGACGGGGATGCTGAGTCGGCTGTAAGGTTTCTTTTAGCATTTAGCAAGGCCTCATTCTGAACGCATCTGTATTCGCCACTGGCGCAAAAAACAAACTCGAATCTGTCTTCCCTGAGGACCTGAGTATGCCGTAGTACCGGAGTTGATCCACAACTCCACCAGTGCCTCCCCTCCTTTGACAGATCGGAAGGAATGGACGACGAATAGAACCCCTCCGAATCCGCCGGTAGCTCCCTGCAACGTTTTAAAAGGTCGAGATTACACTTCGACGCCCTGCAATTCACCTCCACCGGATCCACCCCGGCAGGAACGACCGGGGGGCAAAAGCCGGGGACAAGACGCTGGTATGGCGTGTCTGACCCACTTCCTCTGGCCTGTGACATGAACCCCGATTAACCTTCTAGAAGACGTACCGGTTCCCCGACAAACTCTGGGGGTTCTGAGGGAGGGCGACTGACGTCAGCGAACTCTACACGCGATTTGGCGGGATTGATTGGTTGGTTGCCGACGAGTATAGGCGAGGCAGGCAATATTTAAGAGCTGCAGCACCGGGTCCGCGTGGGTGGGATAAATCGTCTGAATCGATGCAGTACTTCACGGATCTATACCGACCGCGATGGTTGTCAAAGTTACCATTCTAGGCGCAGGGTAAACCCTCCAATTGCAGTCTCTCCCCGAGGTGAAGGTGCTAATGGAGATGCAGGGCTACCGGCCTCATGATTGCTTGTCGACTCCCGCGCCACTACGAGATCACTGTCGTAGGAGCCGAACTCCCCGGAGACCCCAGAGAAGGACGCGGGGGCTGCGCCAGTGCCGCCTCGGCCTCGCTCTGGCTGGGAGGGCCGGGGCCCGGGCCCAGTCTCCCGGCGTTGGAGAGTCCCCTGTTCCCGGACTACCTCTCCCACCGCTGGGTGTGCGGGAGGACGGTCAATGTGAGGGCGTATGCGGACTATGGCAGCCCCGAGGATCTCTGGTACGAGAAGCATGTCTCGGACCTGCGCGTCCTAGACCCGGAGCAGCTGCGGGACGGGGCGAAATACGGGATCGAGTTTAGGATCCGGGTGGTGAGCCCGTTGGTGTACCTGTCGCATCTCCGGAGCGAGTTGGAGAAGGTCGGGGTGAGGTTTAAGAGGGCCAAAGTGAAGCGATTGTCGGACTTGGGGGGTGCGGGCCAGGATTTCGTGGTCAATGCGACAGGGATCGGGGCGGCCGAGTTGGAGGATGTGAGGGATCCGGGCACGGTTCCGGTCCGCGAACAGGCGGTGCTCATCCATAATCATCTCCCGGTCCATGGTCATGCCCTGGTTCACCTGCGGAAGGAGTACAAGTATGTGGCTCTGCCGCGGGAGGATAGCCCGGGAGGGGTATATCTGGGGGGGATCGTTAACTCTCGCTCGACGGATGAGAGTGTCAATCCGGAGCAACGCGAATTGGTAGGTCACGCCAGGTATTTGGGTTACTCCACGGTGCGAGTGAGCTAATCGTCGCCTTGACGACGCAGCTATTCCAACGGGCCCACAGAGAGGAACCCGAGTTCTTCGCCTCGCCACACCCGGAAGACTACGAATATACCGACCTGGTCGGTATCTACCCGAGTCGCGACGGCGGCCCACGCCTTGAACGAGAAGAAATGGGGGACCAGGTGGTTGTCCACGCGTACGGACACGACGCGGGGTCCACCTGTTGCTTGGATGTGGCGGGGGAGGTGGCCCGGTTGATCACGGGAGATCCGGCAGAGGACCAGGTGGGCGAGCTTCCACTCGTGAGAAGGGTATTTGGGCTGACGGGTTGGTCTTCTAGTCTCTTCTGTATGATGACTTCCTCCACAAACAGGAGTCTCTCGAAATTGATTATGGCCGGTGTGGTTCCGACGCAAGTATCGAGTGCACCACACGGCCAGCTCGGAGGAATCTTCGGTATCGGATGCACCAATTCCTAGATATGGTCGGAAGAAAACTGTGCAGAGTGTGATTACTGCAACCCTGCGTACGGATCAAGCTCTATTATCATGTTCAGAATATGTATGGTGCTGAATAAGTCAGAAAATACACGCTCTGCCTAGGCGGCCGGATCGCCTGTCGAGCCAATATAACACTCGGAAGGGTAATAGTCGATAATAATAGATAATAAGGTAGCATCTAGTTTCATTTAAACGGGGACGAGCGGGTGGCTGTGATTGAGGTATCCCTGATCTGCCCCTCGTCTTTCATCCCACTTCACCCCCTCTTCCATCGTACGCCACTAGACCGAAAACATGGAGCTTCATCTCGGATCAATTCAGGCCGACGACAGCGCTGTCCTCCAGGTTCTCCACGACAGTGTCAAAGCGGTTGATCCGATTTCCCCCGCAGTGGCCGCCACGCGGATCGACAGCCTGCAGCCAAACCAGGACGACATCGAGTCATTCCTCTGGGAAGTCTGGAATCTATTCATCGACGTTGCGCAGCAGATCCCTCACGATCATCCGGCGCAGGACACTCTCGTCCAGGTCGTCCAGGAATTAATCCAAGTCCCTCCGACCAAGATTGTCATCTGGGGGGTACGTTCTTTCTCCACATTGTGGGCGGATTCTGGTATCGAGACTAAGACGAGGTGAACAGGCTCCAACCGAACTCTGGAAAGATCTCCCTATCCTGGGCCCAACTCTGCGAGAGGCATGGATCCGTAAGCCCCCTTTCTCGTGATACATGCCTTATGTACTAATCCGGTGAGATAGCTCCTTCAGAAGAAGAAAGGCCCAAATGGCGCAACTTCCACGCCTTCGCGGCGCGTCTCCTCGGCGCGGGCCTGGGAACCTGGTATAACTTTGCCATCTGGGCGTTCCGGGATGCTCTCGAGGAGGAGAACCCAGATGACTCCGCCCTGAGCTTCAATGTCGCCGCGGCGACCGAGTGGATAGTTCACGGGCGGGAGGTGCTTCTCCAGTGGATCACTAGTGGGAAACATAGTACCCCGGAGCGGGCAACTCGGGGGGGTCCGCTGTATGAGGGACCGGGGAGTCTGTGTCTGGAGCGATGGCAATTCTGGCGGCGACGGCTGGGGGAGGTCAGTCCGAGGCTGGAGGGCGAGGTGAAGGCGACGTCGCTGGACGTGGCGAACCGGATGTAATCCCATATTGTATTCTTTTTCTTCTAATGTTTCATGTTTTTCTAATGTAGCATCGCACGGCCCCAGGTTTGATCTCAAAAAGACGCCACGACTTGTTCGTGGAGCATATCTACTGGGTAACTGTCAACATAAAGTACTACCACTACGCCACAAAAAGGTGTCAAGACGCTTAGTGCCGCGTAATAGTTAATACATGCCAATCTCAGGTCAACAGTGACAAAAGTGCTGTGGGCGACAGATTCGGGGGAGAGTGGCGGCACGTGATCTGGCGGTTTCGCTCCTCAGGCAAGGATTCAGGATTCCGGATTTCAGTCCCCCTCGCGTTCTCTCAAAACCAGTCGTGCATTTTTGCCAGCCAGCCACGTCAAAACATCGCTGTCTCCTCCGGGAGGAGGTCGTATCTCGTCCCGCAAATGAGCCTGGCAATTCGAGCTGGGCGAGTATGGCAAAAACTCACAGCGCGCATGGCTGGAGCTATGCGTGCCCGAATTTCCGGGACCACACCTTGGATGATCTTGGAGATCTCTGCAGCCTCGACAGTGGTCGGCATCGCCCTTTTCCAGCATATACGCTTGGGGCCTTGGAGCAGCTCCCTCTGGAACTCGTTCACCTGGTGCTCACTCAGCTTGATCTACGCTCCCTGATTGACTTTCGCCGCGTCAACCAACGAGCCATGCAGGTGGTGGACTCGATTCCTCAATACAAGGCGATCACTGCGCATGCGCTAACTCCCCTTCGGGGCATCCTCAGCATTGGCACCGGCCGGTGGATCTCATGCCAAAGTCTTTACGAGAAGCTCTGTACAGCCGAGTGCGAGACCTGCGGCGACTTTGGCGGATATCTGTACCTAGTCACTTGCCGCCGCGTTTGCTTTCTCTGCTTTACTGAGAAGCCGAGCTACCTTCCACTCCTACGAGCAGACGTAGTTCGAAAATTCGGGCTTCGCCAGGAGCATCTGATGAACCTACCGGCCATGCACACTATCCCGGGTCGGTATTCACCCCGGGAGATCAAAGTCCGCAGCCGGCTCACGTTACTTGACCATGACGCTGCAAGACAGGCTGGAGTGGCTGTGCATGGCGCCGCTAGCAGAATGGAGCAGTACGCCTTAAGGATGGCAGCCAAGAGGCTGGGACGATACCAATCTCGGAAATCGCAACAGAGAGCAGGAGGTGCCAAGTCAACACCACGTCGACCCAGATCGGAAGATGAGTTTGACGGGTATACATCTAATCCGAAACGTTTCGTGGCGATTGTCCGCGCTCCATTCCTGGATATGCGTACGGGCTCTCCGGACTGGGGATTTCATTGTGTCGCCTGTAAATCCCACCACTACCACCGCCCGCTCCATTGGCGGAGGAAGTTCAACGAGGCGAGCTTCGAAAGCCACATTAGAGACTGTGGAGAGATTGTAGACAGAAAGCATGTTCGGCCAGGGTCTTAATTACAATCAAATCCAGGGCGAGATAGAACATGGACAAGACAGGAGAGCAACCACCAAGGGAACAAATACCAATTTCCTTCCCCCTCCGCATCTTGTATATCTACCCCCGCTATCTGCGCATTTCATCCTTACCAGGTTTCACCATGTGTCTAGTGCACATATGAAGAGAAGGCTCCAATGGTTCCCATCTCACAGGGGAACATTTAACGTTCGTACCAAGTCTTTCGTCACATTGCTTAAACTCCTCAGTCCTCTTGCAACCACATGTGTACTGACGATAGTATTGCATGCACATCTTGATCGAGTCAGTCCATTAGGATGGTGTTGGCCGGGGTGGTCGGACTCTGTTCACCTTTTCAGTATATGGGGTGCAATAATGGGAGTCTTGGGGCGTCGTAGGTTGTCATTATTAAAGTCAGATTCTTCATTGAATGGGATATGCTCGGATTACCTCTCACTTGACTTTAACTTGGAGCTACACAGCACCGCATCCTTCGATAGATTTCTGTAATTGAGACCGATTCTACTGTTGCTCCTCTTGCGATAACCGCGACAATGGGCAGCCAACCGACGGTGGAACTCCTCCAGGCGGAAGTCGATGAAAACGACCAAAGCTTCTTCCGCCTCCAGGTGGATGATCGAACCATCCAATATGTCACCGTCGAACCCGGCCTGTACAGAGCGGAGGATTTGTGTTTCGGCCCATCTCTGGTCGCGCTTCTTCCGGAATTCCCCCCCGGCGGTTGGAATGATGGCCTGGTGGCTCGAAATGAAGAGACCGGTCAACCGCACTTTGCGCGTACGACCCAGACTGCGTTCCCCTCTGTTAGGACTCGGTGGCACAGCACCTACGTCGATTACCTGGACCTTGAGATTCGGGGGAGAAACATAGGGCTTCGATGGAGACTCGGAATCAGGAATCAGAGTGAATGAAATTCTTCCAGACTAGCCAAATATTGAAACTTTTTCAGCAAAGTGTGTGGCAGAAAATAAACCCGGCATTATTGTCACCGGATACTCTTCTCAACAGTCATTATTTGATATGCTCATGTTATTCTCGGATTATAGACATTACTCTATCTCTATTACCATATACTAGTACTCTCTCGCTAAGACATTACGAATTATCAGGGTAGACATGCAAATGCAACAAGACCAAAGAAAAGAAGAAAAAGGCCACCCAGCCAAACGAACAAAAGAAGAAAGAAAAAAAGAAAGAAAGAAAGTAAAAACCCCTCTAAGCCAGGCTACCTAAACCGGCGTCTGGGTCCCCGACGACGGCGACGCCAGATTCTGATCCCTCAGCGTCCGCCACGCCCTCAGGGGCACAGGCTGATAGACCGAGTCCGGCGTCGAGGGCGGATACGCAGACGACAACCGGCCCCCAGCAGTCAACCCAGGCTTCTCCTTCCCCAGGAAACCGGAGGAATTACTCGACGACACCGCGCTACGCGCAATATAGCTGTGGCTCTGGTACTTGCCCAGCCACAGCATCTGCTCATGCTCGCGCAGGTACCGGTCACTCGAGAAACTATTTAGCACGTTCGTGCGGCCCAGCATGCCGAACTTGCGCCGCTGCTCTTGCTTTGCGTACATCCGGTCCGAGATCGTCTTCACTTGTTCCGGGGTGGGGCGGAACTCGAGCTTGGGCACGACGTCGCCGTCTTGGTCTTCGGCGAAGGGGGACCAGTTTTCGAGGAGGGCGAGCACGCGGAGTTGGGCGCGCGCGAGGGAGTCCGCGTCGTTGGGGGCCACGACCTCACTGAATCGCTTGCCGGTGGTGCGGTCCGTCACGACGCAGAAGGAGGCGCCGACGTCCGTGCAGACGACGGGGGCCCCAGCGAGGGCGGCTTCGCCCATGGCGAGGGGGAGCCCTTCGGAGGTGGAGGAGTTCATGAAAAGCCACTGGCGCTGGTTAGTCTGGGTGGTGTACTGTAGGGAAGCGAAGGGGAGGGGGGGAAGGGGACTTACGGCGTCCTGAAGTACGACGGACGGGTTACCCAGACCCTTGAGAACGACGTGTTCACGGAGTCCCTTGGAGGCGATGATCTCCTGGCACTCGGAGGCGTAGGCCGGGGCTCGTTCCATGTCACCGTAGATGTGCAGACGGTAGTCGGTGAAACCCCACCGATTTACAATGAGATCTGTGGCCATAATAGCCGTCTTGATGTCCTTGACGTATCTATCATCTGTTAGCATACCCCTATATCAGTGGTCGGGGAGGAGCATACCGAATATGAGACAACATCACCACCGTCGGCGTCTTGGTCTTGATCTTCTCGATCGGCTTGTACTTCTCCATATTGGTGATACCGTTGACGACCGGGTCGATCTTCCGCGCGAAGGCACGGCGATGCTGCAGGACGCCCTCGGCCGTTCCCAGCTCGATCTCCCAGCCCGGGTTGAAGTACTCGGCACAGGGCAGGACGACATCCGCGTGGTGCTCGATCAGCACGCAGGACAGATGACCCAGGGAGATCAGAGTGGTATTGACAAAGGTCGAGTCGAAGGACACAGCGGAGGACAGGAAGACGGTCATCTCGCGGAAACTCACGCAGTGATCCCAGACGTGCAGGGCGCACTTGCGCTTGGCCTTGCAGAGGACGCCGTACGTGGCGCCCGTGAAGTGGTGGGAGACCTGGAAGACGTCGGGGATGCGTTCGGGAACGGGAATCGAGAAGATGAAGAGGTCTATTACCATTAGTCTCTGCTTGATTATCGATCACCAGGAAGGAGGGGAGGGACTTACAGCGATGCCACATATCCAAGGCCCCGTCGAGCTGCGCCAGCGTAGGATGTTCCGCATCCCACCATTGAGAAACGGGCGTCGTGTCTTCCACGTCCTCGGTCAACCACATCTCTCGCCAGGCCTGTTTCACGATATCACTCATCCAGACGTCGTTCCAGCTGCGGCCCGACTCGAAGTACGTGTTGAGATCCACCAGCGCGTTGGTGGCTTCCTCGATGTGGGCGCGGGTGAGGTTGGTCGTGCGCGCGCACCGGACCAGCTTCTTGAGAATGGGCAGGAAGTGCTTCTCGATGTCCTCGGAGCGGGTATCAAACGACTTCTCCACGACGGCGGAGTCGAGGCAGTTCTGGAAGACGCCGTGCGTGGGGTTGAGGAAGTCCAGGCCCCATTGGGGGAGCACGGTCAGCGACTGCACGTTCTGCTCGATCTGGAACTTGGGCACCCCGTAGTCGTTCGCGGCCTCGGCCAGGATATGCCATTTGATGCCCTTGAGATCGTTGACCATGTCGCGACGACAGGCCGAGACACCGCCGGGTTCGTTGGGCCAGGTGCCGGTGTCCATGGCGAGAACATGGAGCTCACTGTCGTTGTCCTGGAGCTGGGTGGAGAGCGTGCGCGTGTTGATCCGGGCGTCGCCACCCTGCCCGAAGCTGTACAGGTCACTGATCTTGAAAGCGAGCGGCGTCCACGAGCTGACCTCCGGGTCGATGTCCGCCCGCGCCAGGATGGTGTCGACCTGCGCATCGAGGTAGTCACCCGCGGCGTCCAGTCGACCGAAGTCGCGGTTGCGCCAGTACGGGCGCAGCACCCGGTCCGATCGCAGGAGAATCTCATCCAGCCAGGTGGCCGTGACGGCGTCGAACTCCTTGCTGCCCTTCCACGACTTCCACAGGTGCGTCCGCGCGCGGGAGGTCGGGATGGGCCGGCACTTGACGTTCAATCCGAGCAGGCGCTTGACCGGGTTCGCCTTGACCGACGAGAAGAAGTAGATCGGGTTGTCGTGCAGGAAGCTGCTCTTGTTCGGCTTCTTCAGGGTGTGGAACCAATCCTCCTGGATGAACGGCGGCGTGGCCACGGGCTCGCCGTTCAGCGTGGTCGAGATGACCGGGTGGAACTTGTGGTCGTAGGTCCATTTGGCGTGGTGCACGTCGCTGTCCTGCTTGAAGCTCGCCTCCGTGACGCGAGGATAGGGGATCCAGGTGTCTCCGCGCTCGGGGCGGTTGGGCGGAGGCATACACCAGGAGACCTTGATGGAGACGTGCGGGAAGACGTACTCGGCGCGCAGCAGCTCGTCGTCGAACTTGGCGTTCTTGCGGAACCAGAACTTGAAGTTCACCGGGTTGACGCCCTGCATGGCGGACCCCGAGGTGATGTAGCCCCTCTCGTCGTACTGCACGACTTGGCCGTCGAGCTCACCGGCGGTGCACTGTCTTTGGATGGGCAGCTTCTTGCCGCGAGACTTCTTCACATTCTCGGCATACTCGTAGGTGAAGTCGTTGACCAGCTTGTCTCCCTTGTACTCCTCGCGGCGCAGAAGGACCAGCTTGGCTGTGTAGGTGTTGATGGCGATGAGCTGGGCCCGGTCCCTGGGCTCGGTGGTGTGGTTGCCGGAGTACTGGTAGAGCAGGGAGATTCCGTCACCCTGAGGCCGGAAGAACGAGGTCGTCAGGCCATTGAGGGTCTCGATGACGATGCGGTCCTTTTCGATGACCGACTTCCATCCGTTCATGTTCTTATACAGCTTGGCGACGTTGGGGCGTCCATGGAGCTGCGACTGTTAGCTATATACGACCAAGACCTGAAGGATAAGGAAGCACATACCATGACCAGCGGCAGGATAATCTGTTGCAACATCTTACAGAAAGACCAGATCCCGTTCAGAATCACCGTGGCCGGCCACGCGAAGAACAGGGGCTGTCCACGGAGCATATAGTTCAACTCGCGCTGGTACTCCGGGTCCGCGACCAGGGAGATGATGATGAACTTGATACAGGTCCTCGCGGTCTGCAGGATGCGGGTAAAGGAGAGCACCAGCGCGTCCTTGAATGCCAGGTCCGCCGCGATGGGCGGAGGGAGCAGAGCGTTGAACGGCTTCTCGTAGGTGGAGTCCAGGAACACCGGGTGAGTGGGATAGTCCTCGTTCTCCATCCAGCGCTGGGCAAACGAAGTCACCGCGATCGCCATCGACGCACCGAGATTGTATCGAGCGACATACTCCCCGACGTCCTGGAGATCTTCCGCGCCCGCCCGGGACTGTAACCACTGCATCTCCTCGGTCGAGAGACGGCCGTCCTGCCCACAGCATCGACGCAACAGGAGCGAGCGAGCGTTCCGGGGCAGGTTATCCCAGTGCAGATCGCCGTCCAGACCGAGCAGGAGATGACGCAGGAAGGTTCGCTTTCCGTGGTTGGCGACGCGGGCACATTCGGCCGGGGACCGTTCGAGCTGGTACTTGACGCCTTCGGGCACCCCGACGGCGTACTGGTGGTGGTCGTCCACGACGAGCAGCTCCGCCAGCATGGAATGATCGTGCGAGAGACCGAGCTTCGCCTGCGCCGTGGCCTGGAGGACGGCCTCGGCGATCGCCCGGCAGTTGCGGCGAATATTCAACGTCCAGTCTTGCCCCACGAGGCCGGGGCCGATGACAACGAAGATGTGCAGTTGGTTGCCCGTGAGCCGACTCACGGCGCGCACGCGCTGCTCCTTGTGCAGAAGATGGTTGGCCGACACGAATTCGATCACCGTCTGCCCGGACTCCCAGAGACGGACCGTATCGTGCAGCAGATTCTGCGCGGATGGGAAGGCCGTCTGGACCATCCGGGACTTCTTCGACCCACAGTTCGACAGCAGAATCTCCTTCACCTCGGCGCCCGGGTGGTGCGAGGGATCCAGGCGGTACCGCATGTCCGGGGGCAGGGCCCGGATATTGTCAAAGGTCTGCGCCATGGTGGTCTGGGACAGGTCCAGATGGGGTTCCAGAGAGCTGGAGGTGTGCGAGGCTCCTGCATGGCCCAGGGTGTCCAGGAAAGTCCGATCTTCCGCCTTGCGTTTGAAGCTCGGCAGACCAATATCCGCCATGATCAGGGAGTAAATCGCCGCCGTCCAGGTGCCGGCGCTCAACCCGATGACGCTGCTCCAGGTGAACGGGGGGATGACAACGTGTAGAATAATGCCCGTCAAGAACCCCACGAGAGATCCCAGCGCCAAACACCTCGCCGCCTGAGGGCCGGTGAAGATCCGGTTGTACTGGTACCAGAGGAGACCGCTGTAGGCGCCAATGTAAGACAGATACATGATGGTCGCCTGGTGGTTGTCCTCAAACGTCCACATGAGCGCCAGCGTGACCGCCGTGCCCCAGATATGCAGGAAGAAGAACTTGGCCAGATTCTTCCAGTACAGCGCCTTCTTGGCTCCGGAGTTGTGAGCCGTGGCCTTTCGAAGGGTTTCTAGCGACGAGACAGGTTCGAACGTGGTCTTGGTGGCTTCGGTCCACAGCGGCTGGGAGACAGCGTCCAGGATCACAGCCCCCATAAGATAGTATCCCAGCCCGAAACCGACCGCCAGACGGAACTGCGAGCTGGACGCCGTCGACAGACCCACCAGTGCCTCGCCCGCGATCAGGGCCGTCCACTTGTCCATCAAAGCGATGATGAAGTAGAGCACGCCGCACCAGACATCGGAGCCGGTGTGGCGCCAGTGCAAGAACGCGTTGTGCTGCTTGAGCCCCTTTTGCATGTCGCCCATGGTGTCGAAGGCCGCCTTCAGCTGCAGATTCCACGTCGGGGTGTAGGGCAGCGGGATCCTGGTGCGAGAGAACCGGCAGTACCACACGAGCAGGAACATGGTGGCCGAGAAGCCATCGGCCATCTTCCGGACGAGCGGATCCTTGGTCTTCTTGCGCCAGAACGGGCGCTTGCGTTCGGCCTGCACCCTGGCCAGGAGGGCTTTGCGCGGCTCGGAGGACGAGGCGAGGTCCTTCATGAGAGACGAGTTGGGGGACACCTGGTTCTGGACGTACCAGCTGACGATGTCGCCATCTGTAATGCGAGGGATGTCTAGATACCAGGTGTTCCATTGGGAGATGACTCGTCGGGCGCCCAGCAGCAGCGACGTCAGGAAGACTCCGAGCACGCACAGATAAATCACGGAATCCCGATGTACCCAGAGGGTCACCAGGGGCGAGATGAAGAGGATGGGGATACAGCTCATGATCACCGTGCGACCCTATAGATGTTAGCCAGCAAGCCCATACACGACGGACGGGAAGATGGTGTCTTACCGACTGGAACTGGAATCCTGGGAGTTGGTAAATGGCCAGCACCGAGAGAACCATCAGATACGTCGAGAGGAAGAAGAAGTACAGGAAGAACAAGACCCCGGCTGCAAAGCCCTTGACGACGCCAATCCCGATCATCGCCAGGATACCAGCCACGAGAGCCACGGCCAGTCCCGCGATGAAGCGCGTCATGACAAACATGCCCATCGCTGGGAAGGCCATGGCATACAGGTAGTAACTTCCTCCGGAGCTGATCCAGCTGCCAAAGCCCCCGCAGACGAGGAGAGCAATCATGAGCGCCGTCGTGGCCATCGTCTTGTCGATATCACTCATGAACGTCGTGAGATACAGACCCCGTCCGACAGTGGTCAGCATCATAATATCGATGAGAGCAGGCAGGGCAAAGATCCCCAGGAACGTCACCCGGTAGTAGAACGGCAGGTCGAGGTGGTCTGCCGCGGGATCCAGATCAATATCCATGGAAGCATAGGCCTTGGGAAGCTCGGTGAAGCCATCCTCGCGGCGCGGGGGTTGGTTGAGCTTGTAGTACGTCCGGAAGCGAGCGTCGATGATCTTTCCCAGCAGTTTCGGGGTCATATCGAAGAACAGATCGCAGCGCGCGCCCAACGCGTACATCTCCGCAAAACAGGCCGCCTGGACCGTGTGGCCGTTGGGAAGCGGGTTCCGGTCGAGCACTTCGAGGTAGATTTCATTCAGAGCCAGGCGTCGGAAGCCGCAGAAAATGGCGAGCGCAAAGATATCAGCGGCGGCATCGATGCGGCCCTTCTGGAGGGTGGTCTGGACAACGACGGACAGCTGACCGAGGATTTGCGAATCGCCGTTCATGAGCACCTCCGCCAGACGCGTGTCGATCTCCTTGAAGAGGCTTGCGGCGGCTTCGGGCGCTGGGAGCCAGCATCCTTGTCCCCGGAGCCAGGTCAGGCGAGTGGCCACCAGGTCCGCGGCGGAGATGTTGCCGCTGAGATAGGAACTCGAACTGAGGGCTCGCAGCTGGTTCATGGAGGGGACTTCCATGAGTTGATGCTCGCAGCAGGCGCGGACCTTCGCCGACAGTGCCGATGATTCCTCGCACGTGGAGAGGGAGAGACGCCGCAGCCACAGAAGTGCTTCCGTCGGGGTCAACTGTTCGATATCCTTGACGAGTCGGGGAGGCAGCTGCCAGGTGGGCGAGAGAGACTCGTCCGCCGTCGACAGCAGGATCTCGGCCATGAGGCACTGGAAGCGCGAGTACCCTCGACTGGACATGTAGGTGTGGAGAATGGCGCCGGGGCGGTCCTCCATTTTGTTGGATAGGTAGATGTTCAGCACGCCCATGGTCGGGTCCAGCTCGAACATCCCCCAGACCTGAGTTTCCATGCGGGTGCGAAAGCCCGAGTGCAAGCCCGAGTAGACGCGGATGCGGTCATTGTCGCTGCCATCACAGGTGACGAGGAGGTCGTTGAGCTCCCCGGCCACCTTGGAGGCCTCGGGGAAGTCTTGATCCAGCACGACCGTCTGACGCAGGACGCGCAGACGCTCGGCGATCTTCTTCAGTTCCTTTGGCGGGAGGCGGTCCAGCAAATCCAGATCCCGCACCTGGCGCTGGGCCTGGAGCAAGTCGGTGATGTCCTTTTGGGTCAGGTCCAGTCCAAGCTGGAAACACCCGAGCCCCATGTAGTCGTCTCCGTCTGGGGAGATGGAGAAGGGGTTTCGACTCGACGACTCGGTTCGGGCAGGCCAGTGCAACTCGCTGAGCGCGAACACCTTTCCGTCGGACTGGGGGCGGGTGTCCGGGGGGAATAGGGCGAGCTTGCGCTTCAGATCGGGGATAAAGGCCTCCAGACTATCGTACAGTGTGTCATGACCGCAGGAGGATTGAGACACCGTGTCATTGGACCTCCAGATGTCGTGCGCCTCGAGGGCTTCGGCGCCCTTCATCCACATCAAGGCCCCAATGGGCTCATGGACGACGGTCTTCTGGGCCGCGACGACCGCATCGGTCAAGGCAGACCGAGGCGCAATCCAGGACATGGCACTGTTGTAGTTGCACCACTTGAAGCTGCGGTGGACGACATCGTGCGTAATCTCCACGCTGTCCTCGACCGTCTCCCACATGGCCAGGGTCGAGTCCCCGATGGGCTTCTGCGCCGCCACCACTCGCATGACGGTGCGCATCTCGGTCATCTGGAAGTAATTCCGCTGGTCCCCGTTGGGCAGGATGGTGCCGTTGCGGTAGACGACGCCGCGGATGCGCGCCATGTCGATTTCGCGACTTGTGCGCTCGCTGATGTAGTTGGGGGGGCTGAGCTCCAGCCAGACATCCAGGCCCAGTCCGTTGATAAACCGGACGAGCTCGTTCAGGACGACCGGTTGGAAGTGGTCATGGCAGTCTGCCAGGAGCACTCCGGTGAAGAGTGACTGAGAGTCCCGGGGTCGCTTGAAGAATGTGATCATGGTTGCAGTGACAACCCGCAAGGCGCGAATCACCTCGTCGCCGGAGCCATTGTCGGAGGCTGCCAGGCTGCGCACGTCCAACCGGGCGAGGATATGGGAGGAAGTACAGCCCGCCGCGAGGGCGTCCAGGACGCCGTCTTGCAGCGGGTCAAGCACGACCGTGTCCCACTGGGTCAGGAGACGGGCATGGTTGGGTGTCGGGGGGTTCGAGAACCTCCCCAGGTAGACGCCAAAGGACTTTGGTTCCTCGCGGGCAACTCTCGCCTTGAGGAGGGGGGCCGTTTCGGTCTTTAACCGTCCAATGTAGCGAGCCACTGCCGAGGGGATCTCTGAAAGCTGATGGCGTTTCTATCCGTGCGATGCTGGGTCAGTCCTGATGCACAGGTCCCTGGGGTACCTCCCATCCGAGGCCGTGATAGGGGGGGAAAACTCACCCGCCAATGCTGATGGACTGTTCGGCCAATGAGATACAGGATATACACACACCCCAGGATGATCGTCCCTAGGAGACATCCTGCCAGGACCTGCAGCACAGTTAGAACACTCTGGTTCTCAATGGGAGTGTGGAGAGACTTACTCGATCCCACCAGGTCGACACCATCTGGTGCCAGCCGGCGGCCTCCAAACCCAGATACTCGATACCCATGACGGGCAGCGAGGACGAAAGGGTGGAGAGAGGACAAAGGAAATAACAAGAACGAACGAAAACCTACAACAAACCAGGAGAATTAAGCACCGCAGCGAGTGAAATGTCCGACTCTCAGGGAGCGGAGGGGGACAAGAGTGGGTATGATCCCAGTATATGTACGGCGTATCCCAATGGCCTGCGTCCTGGTTATTATTATTATTATTTTTTCTCTCTCTCGCCAGACGAACCAACGAACGGCAAACCGGCCACTGCGAGACCCGCCTCAATCCGAGGTAGAGGAGGCTCAGCGCCTGGAGCTGCCTACTTTTATAGTGTTAAACCGGATCTGTCACGTCGCTCCCAAGTCCGAGGAGAGTTCCAGACGCCCAATGCATGTCCCAAGCACCCAAGGAGGGGCTAATCTCGCCATGCCACATCTTGCTTTCCTTCAGCCAGACAAAAGAAACCGTACCGGACCAAAACAGGGCCAGAAATAGATCGGGTTGGGGCTGACTGCAAGTCTCACATTGTCAATGGCCTTGGACGGGTCTCGCTCCTAAATGACCAGGGTGACTGGCTTAGGGCTGACCGATAAGAATGGCTACTTTTCGTTAGTTTAGGCGAGTGTTTTTTCCTTCTGGTTTGGGTTTACTTTTTTTTTTAGTTCTGGCTCTTTAGTTGCAGCTCGCCCTTGGGTTTGACGCCGTATCCAAAGTATAATACTACTAATAATACTGAAAAAGAAACGACAGCGAAGAGGCTAAAAAGGCTAAACAGAGACGGAAAAAGAAAGCAAACGCTGGCTAGCTGTGAGACATCGTCGTTCCAGACCGTTCCGGGTCTGTCCTGCTTGTTGTCTGCTCTCTGAGTTCCCCCCCCCCCCCCGTCCTCGTTTGTGCCTTGGCCGCTTCTTGGGAGTCTTCACAAGCATCTCGGCAAGAGGGTTGGAAGAGGCATTTTAACAGCGCCATTCCCATCTCCTTTCTTTGACCTTGTTCTGCTCTTCTCTGATCTTGGGCTTTTGATATTCAGTATGGAGTCCCTGAAGCAGCGCACCGGGGCAGGCAATCCCACGACTCGCAGCAAGATCCAGCAGCTCCGCCAGCGGCCCTGGTGTCTCGCACTCCTGATTGCGACGGTCATTGCCCTCATTCTCGTAATCGTCATCCCACTCGCTGTTCTCCTGCCGCGTCGAGGGAAGGGGGGAAAGCCATCGACGGTGATCTTTCCGCTGTATATCTACCCCGAGAACAACAGCACCTGGGGGCCATTGTACACGGCGTGAGTGCTCTCTCTCAATCCTTTCGTTCTCTATTCTTTCTCTGGAGTATTTATGTTTCTATTTCCCCCCCTGCCTGGTGGGCAGGGCATCTGCCCCGCCCCGATTGGAACCATCGACTGGGTCTAAATACCTGTTCTCCCCCAGAGTGAATGCGCATCCGGAGCTCGACTTTGTGGTCATTGTGAACCCACAGAGCGGGCCGGGTCCGTCGCCCTCTCCAAATGACCACTATCGAGCCGCGGTGCTGCAGCTCAGCACGTATCCCAATGTGCAGAAGGTGGGATACGTCCGGACGACCTACGCCACGCGCAACCTGACCGCCGTGCTCGCCGATGTGGCGACGTACTCGGACTGGGCGTCGGAATCGCCTGCGCTGGCGATGGAAGGCATCTTCTTCGACGAGACGCCCAATGAGTATTCCTCCGACAAGGCCGAGTTCCTGAGCCGGATCAACGGGGCGGTTAAGAACGCGACGGGGCTCCAGGGGGACCGAATGGTGAGTCGGACCTTTTTTTTTCTTTCTTTCTTTCTTCTTCTCTGCAATGATCCACTGGCTGGTTTCATCACATTGTTCCACTTTGGTCCACTTTGTGTTGTCCCCTGGTTCGTGCCGGACGATCTCATCGCCCGTGAAAAGTGGATCGATTTTCCTTCGCTCTGTTGGCGAACTGGTCTTTTTTTTTTTTCTTTTTGTTCTTTGCTTTTTCTGATCCTTTCTTTTTCTGCATCGAATTGAATTTGAGACAAAGCCAGACGCTAACCCGGTGGGATTGGACAGGTCATCCATAATCCAGGCACAATCCCTGACGATCGATACGAGGACCCAAACACCGATGTGACGGTGATTTTCGAGCAGTCCTACGCGCTCTACCAGTCGCAGTACAAGCAGAAGCTGGATGCGCTGCCGCGGCATCGCGCCAGCTATGCGTACATGGTGCATTCTCTGCCGGCCTGGAGCAACCACACGCTCGAGGGCTTCGTGGACGACCTCAGCCGGCAGGCGGCGTACCTGTATGTGTCCAGCCTCCAGGAGCAGTTCTACGAGCAATTCGACCCTCGGCTGGAGGCCTTTTGCGATGCGGTTCCCACTTAGGGCGCTGCCGCTAGCGAGCCGGCCGGTGCGGTCGAGCTAGAGGATTGAGTTGGCAGTGAGACCGCTAACCTCTCTAAACAAAGCCCGATCGCGCCATCCGCTGGGCTCTTAATTTTAAGTATTATGATGGATGGATATGCCCGGGCGTGGGCGTGTGATTGGTGCACCTTATCTGGGATCATATTGGGTCTGTCTTTTTCCGGGCGTTGGTCGTTGTTCGTGGAAGGTTTCGTTGGCAGGCGTAAGCACTAGCTGCAACACTATTCTTAACCTCTAATCATGTCGCTTCGAGGCCTCGCCGCCTCCTGGTAATACGAGTCACTGTTGTTCTTCATTTCCCTCCCCGTCCTATAAATCCGTCCTCACCGGGGGAGGCATTTCTCTCGACGCAGCCCTCCGAATGAACCTGTGCCGGCTGATTGGACTCTCCTGCATACGACCCCGGCCACGACTGTCTCCCCAAGCCGAGAACGACCCGGGAAAGGGAAGGGAAAAAGAACCGGCCATGAGTATTCCCAAATCGGGGGTGGTGGTGCCTCTGTACATCTATCCATTGACGTCTGAAACCTGGGCTCCACTTTATGCAGCGTACGTTGTCTGTTTTTTTCTTTTCTTTTTTTGCCTTTTTTTTTTTCAACAGGATCCCCCCCCCGAAGGACCAAGTTGAAGGCCAGAATAGCATCGAGAACCATCCCGAGATCGATTTCCTGGTCATTGTCAACCCCAACAGTGGCCCGGGGGATGTGCCCTCCCCCGATGCCCACTATGCGCGCGAAGTGCCTCGCCTCAACTCGTACGGCAACGTGTACACCGTAGGCTACATCCGCATCGACTACTGCAGGAAGCCCCTCGCCGATGCCTATTCGGAGATCGAGCGATACGCCAGCTGGGCCGGACAGGCCGACCAGCTCGGCCTCCGTGGGGTCTTTGTCGACGAGACTCCCAATCATTACTCTGCCGAGCGCGCCCAGTATTTGCAATCGCTGTATGACTTTATCAAGGGCTGTGACGGGATCCGCCCCGATCGGTTGGTAAGTTGGTTCTTTTCTTACTTTCCCTACTTTCCCTACTTTGCTCGACTCGACGTGACGTGACTTTGACCCGACCAGGTCGTCCATAACCCCGGCACGCCGCCCGACCCCACGCTGGCCGATGCGGTCGACCTGATCATCGTCAGTGAGGAGCCGTATGCTCGCTTCTGTGGCGATGAGGTGCAACAGCGCCTACGGGAACTCCCTCACGACCGCGCGCGAAGTGGGTTCTTAATCCACTCCGTCCCCAACGAGGCGCTCCGGCCGCTGGTCCAGGATTTGCGCCACCGCGGAGTGTATCTCTTTGTCACGGAGGTTTCGGGGGATTTCTATGAGCGGTTTGGGCCTCGGAGCTGGGGGGAGTTGATGCACGCCCTGCAGTAAGATTCCTCCGCCATACATGGGCTACCATGACGGAAGAAGTAAAATAAGTACCATATCTCATTTATCCGACGATTCAATCCTACTCGTTGTCTCGGCTACACGTGGCGCTCGACGAGGATTCCAGGCCGCTGTCCATCCTTAGGGTTTGATCCACTGTTGATCAGAGTTCTCACTTCGCTCTGCCTTATTTTTAGACCCCAGTTAGAGTTATACTTCTTGCGCTTTTCTTTGGCTTTTCTTTGGCTCCTGCTCGTTCCGGTTAATCTGGTCTCGCTGCTGTCATGATGGCATGGCGCATCCTTCTGCCACAATCCTCCTAGAACCTGACCAGCCAATCGTAGTACTCTGCCAGGACCTGAGAATGCCTAGATCTCAGCTTGCATGCAGTCAGACAATAGCCAGACGCGCGGCTTACGGACTTGGACACCTCACAATGGACCGGTCCCCCGATGAGGTGATTCTCGGCCAGTGTCTATCCCGACCTCGCCTAGAAAGTTATGCTTCTATAGCTCAGCCCCAACCCCAGCTAAATCAACACAATCCCAGCGATCAAAAACGTCACCACTGCTCCGGTCAGGAAAATTACGCGAACCCAAAGTATCTCCCAACCATGTCACTTCTCTTTCTAAGTTCGGTCGCAACGCTGAGATGTGGGGGGCCTTGGGGGAAGAATAACCGAGACATCAGGCCGCGATAGCTATCATGTTGAACGATTCCACAGGTCAGCAATCGCTCCTGGAGCAGCCTTTCTCTTCGCTGCCAGACATGGAGCCTCACCTCGTGCACCCCGATCGAATCCCACGCCCCAGCCCAACCACGGGCCAAACCCGTGGACACGATGGACCCAGATAGCTGGCTCGGAGGCTGGGCGAGCGTTAATGTTGGGAAAGTAAGACAACATCAGACAAATTGAGTTCTGCCTGGCCTGCTCTCGTCTGGTCCTGATAAGGGCCCCAGCAGGGATTCGGCGACACTGGCCGTTCCAACCTGAGTCACACCGGGGCCAGACCTTTGTTTCTCCCTTGATCTCATTCTGCACTAACCGGCGCCGTCAGACAGAAGTCTCTTTGCCTCGCCATGGCTGAGAGTGATGTCGTATTCATTTGGCCACGGATGGAGCCACGCTGGGGAAACAGCCCTGCCCATGGATTGAGTGATTGAGTGATTGAGTGATTGAGTGATTGAGTGATTGAGTGAATGATTGAATGACGGACTGATCCCCCTTCCCCCCTTCTCCATGACCCGTCTCTCTGACCCCCCCCCTTCCCCCAAGCCCAGTCATGTCGTCCGTATCCAGTGTGTATGGGCTCTCACCAGGCACCGCTTCCCCCTCATTCTGCTCCGATCCTCCTACTCCAGCGACGGAGATAGAGTATGAGGCGGATCGGCCCTCTCTGAGCGATGAGGACGACGGCATTGACCTCGACCAGGATCGACACCACCAATATGTTTTGGTCACCGGGGGTCTGGGCTTCATCGGGAGCCATACCTCCGTCGAGCTGCTCAAGGCCGGCTACAACATCATCATCGTGGACAATCTGAGCAACAGCTTCCGCGATGTCTTCCATCGCATCCTCCTGGCCGCCCAGCTTCATTTCGACCGAACGGGCCGCCCCAACCACTGCCCCAAGGCCGAGCTCTGCTGTGCCGATTACCGCGATACATCCGCCATGAACCTCCTTCTCGCATCGCATTCGCTCCCCGACAGAATCGACGGACAACCACAACAGCAGCAGCAGCAGCCACCACCACCTCGCACCAACATCTCCGGGGTCATCCATTTTGCCGCCTGGAAGGACGTCGCCGAGAGCATCCAGCACCCGCTCAAATACTACCGCAACAACGTCAAGGGCCTCATCGACTTCCTCGCCCTCCTCGCCGACTTCGAGATCAAATCCTTCATCTTCTCCTCCTCGGCCAGCGTCTACGGCACCCTCGCCGAACAGACACCGCGCCTCCGCGAGGAGAACTGCGTCCACGAGCCCGAGGCCTACGCCGACCCGACCACCGGGCACGCCACCGTCGCCGAGCCGGGCTGCACGGGGATCACCAACCCCTACGGCCGCAGCAAGTTCATCGGCGAGGCCATCCTCTCCGACCTCGCGCGCGCCGACCCGGCCTGGACCATCGTCGCCCTACGCTACTTCAACCCGATCGGCTGCGACCCGTCGGGCCTCCTGGGCGAAACCCCGCGGGAGACCCCCTCCAACCTCGTCCCCGTCGCCGTCCGGGTGCTCACGGGCCACGCGGCCCAGCTCTGCATCTACGGCACCGACTGGGACACCCCGGACGGCACGGCCATCCGCGACTTCATCCACGTGAGCGACCTGGCGCGCGGCCACCTCGCGGCGCTCGCGGCCGCCCGCGCCGGGCGCCTCCGGGCGCCCTTCCGCACGTTCAACCTGGGCACGGGCCGGGGCCACTCGGTCCGCGAGGTCGTGCGCACGCTGGAGGAGGTCAGCCAGCGGGGGATCCCCGTGCGGGCGGTTGGGCGGCGGGCGGGCGACGTGGGCTCGTGTGTGGCGGTGGCCGACCGGGCCGGGGTGGAATTGGGCTGGACGACGGAGAAGTCGCTGCGGGATGCCTGTCAGGATCTGTGGAATTATTTGCGGCTTGATACTTTGATGTAGAGGTCTGGTTTAGTTTAGTTTAGTTTTAGTCTTCGTAGTAATCTTAATCATGGTCATTTAGATTGATGCTCTGGAGATGTTGCGGGAGACGTGTAGTCTACCCCGCACTATATATATATATATGTAGACTGACATACGACATGTAGAACAACTATAATATATCAACGGAATATTATTATTAAACAGTGATTTAGCATGATTGATTACCCTATTATAATCCAGAGAACTATCTAAAATATACTCAACTCCAGGAGAATAATACACCGTCTCGACTACTTTTACCATCCCTATTATTACATGATATACCCAACCACGAATGTAACCTCATGGTATCTACCCTAATAACTGCATGTGGAACCTCTGTTGCACGATCTGAATGCAACCAGCTAGACCTGCACCTCATAGTGATACACTACTCATACCAACATCACGCAAACTTGCTACATCTTCATAGCGCCCACACAGGATCACGACCATCAAGGCATAGTCTCTTCCCCATATCTCCCCTAGCCCGGCACTCCTGCCCTCGTGATCGTCGGCAGGGAACCGAGGACGGGGCCCAGGGACTCGTCTCATGAATCCGACCGCGTGGCTGCTGTGGGCAGAACAGGATCCGACCGGAAGGAGAGATCCCCCTGGCGATCAGGATCATTAGGGTCTTCCACGCGAAAACCTGGATGGCCCCGTAGGAACTAGCAGTGGGCCCACGGTTCGGGACTGCTATGGTGCGGGAGATCCAATCTGGGCCTGAGGCATTCAACACTCGCACTTCCCGGTCCATCAAGATCAAATTGGGTAGAAGAACTCCCGAGTAGGTGGACATGTCCCTGCCGAGGAGAGGACTGGTGCACTAACACGAGAATCCAGTTCATGGACGGTCTCACCATGAAACAGTACCGACCCGAGCGCCTGAACCTGTTTCAGGGAAATGGCGCCATGTATCTGGATCATAGTGGTAGGAGTCCACCTCGATCCACCGAATCAGCCAGAAATGCAGAACCTATTGAAGGGGTATGGGAGCCTGAGTGGTTCGTCGATTGGTTGCACAAGGCAGGCCGGAATGGAATCTATGCAGAATATCCCGGGTTCTTGATTTGGCAACGGGCTCATCTCACGACCTGGCCATGATAAAGCTGTGGATGCGAGACGAACCGGATCGTCGAGGAATGGGGGGTGGATCCAATCGAGGCATATGGGACGGATGCCTTTATTTAAAAAGAAGCGACCCTCGCTACAGAGCCCGAAATAAAGAAGCCTATAAACTTGCACCCCGTCGTGGGTTATTGGGAAATGAACCGGTGCAACGCGTGAGGCTGTCTTCCACTCGGAGCTCCCAGCGACAATCACTCTCGAGAAGTCGTCGTGGATAGGATCATGGAATCTTGGTGTCTAAATCTTGGTGTCTATAGTCCATTTGAGGATCCTGACAATTCAAGCCCAGATGTCAGTTGGAATACGGGCGCGAATGTCATCGATGTTGGAGGATAGAATGAAGCTACGGTGCGAGTGCTGTGATTGAGAGCACGTACTTACCTGCGGCCCTTTTGGACGTTTATGCGTTGGTTTATAACTCGAGTAGCGAGTACAAGCAAGGTGGGAGTTGGTTTGAGAGAATTGGAGAAATGGAGGGCAATGATGTGAGGAATCTGAAGTGGTGAAGCCAATCCAACCTGAGGCCGCGATGTGTAGACTTCAGGCAACAACGGCACGTGGACAAGCCATGATTATGAAGTGAATTCGACCGTGTGATGTAGAAAGTGTAGATACTGATCATGGTGGAAGATGGTTATCAACCAATGTTGGAAATACCGCATTCTCTGGAAGCCCCAAACCAGAACCTGGGGGGAATCCCAAAGAGGAACTACGCAGCGACGATGACGACCCCAAGTGGGGGAGAATGCAACTCACCAATCATGGAGGTCATTCATCCAGAGGACGAGGTATCTCATCATTCTCTTCCCTTTGCTTTGGTCTCGTCACCAGTGTATATAAAACCACACCAGTCTCCTATTCGTGATGCTGCTGGCTTGTTTCCACGAGTGACGGGAATCTGGATGTGACTCATCCCGGAGTTATACGAGAAAGCCAAGACGCTATCCAGAGGGGAGCCGATCGGTCGACACCCTGAACAGGCTGCCACGAAACTGAAAAGGGAGCGAAAAGGGAGCGAAAAGGAGAGAAAGGGACGACGCATGTCAAGGCTCCAACAATCGTGTATCGGCAGCAACGAGTGAGCGGCTGATCGCATAACCAACCTGCCAGGGTAGAAATTGGCCGGGCGCCCTCACGAGAATCTGCCCTCGGTGCCTGCGTAGTGTCAGTGGAGCAATCAGTATGGACACGCCAGAACAGAAGAAGTGCTCCCCCGAAACGCCGAGCAAGCAGGGAGACCAGGACCAGAAAGCCGAGGAGGAGTCGAAGCCTCCTTTCTTTGCGAACTATGGGGTATTTTACCACTGCTCTACGTTGCCAACGTCTACACATGCCCTTGAGACTGAATCACTCCTTTTCTGCCCTAGAGAATCCTCGCATACGGCACCAATAACTATGGCTGGCTGCTGATGATCGTGGGCCTTGGGTGCTCCATGGGGTCTGGAACCGTAAGCTCGATCGTTGCGTGTCCATGGCCGGAAGCGTTCTCACCATCCATGATTCAACCAGGCACTCCCCTTGATGAACATTGTCTTTGGCAACCTCGTCGGCGATTTCAATTTATACTTCATTCCGGGCTCCGACGTCACCGAGGAGAGATTCAAAGCAGCCGTCCGCAAGAACAGGCAAGACAGAGATCTCTCCTGCGTAACGTGTGATAGGAACTCACGGTCGATCTAGTCTCTATATTGTCTATCTCTTCATCGGCAAATTCGTCCTGACGTATCTTTCCATGGTAATCCAAACTCACGGCGTTGCGTGTTCCTTCTGCGCCCTCTACTGATGCATAAGTTGGGAACTAGTTTTCCTTTCGCCTGATCAGCCTCAAAGCCTCGTCGGCCCTGCGACTCAATTACATGCAGGCACTCTTTGCCCAACCGGTCAGCCGGCTGGATGAAATCTCGGTGGGGACGGTCACCAATACAATCACCGGCCTTTCAAACACGATCCAGCAGAGTGTCTCCGACCGCCTCGCCATCCTCTTCCAGGCCATCGCTCTCCTCATCTCGGCCTACGCGATTGCGTTCCGATATTCCTGGGCAATGACCCTGGTGACCAGCTCGGCCATCTTATTCGTGCTCATCGGGTTTGCCCTCACCGTGCCGGTCCTCGTCAAGGGCCAGCGGGGCGTGGATCTCGCAGAAGAGAAACACGCAACCATCGCGGCCGACGTCTTCGGCTCCATCCGAACCGTCTTTTCGCTCGGCGCCGAGGCCCCTCTATCGAGGAAATACGCCGAATGGATCGACGAGGCCCGGAAACGGGGCACCAAGATGGCACTGGTCATGGGCCTCCACCTGGCCATGCTCTTCTTTGCCATGTACTCCAGCTTCGCCCTGGCGTTCTGGTTTGGACTGAAGCTCTACCGGGAGGGAACGATCCAGAACGTCAATACTGTGATTACGTAGGCATCTCGATCTCCTCTCTGCCGAGGCCAGTGGCGCTGACCAGCTGTAGGGTCTTCTTCTCGGTCCTGATCGTGGTCACGGTCTTGGGAAATATAGCGGGTCCCATTATGGTGATCTCGAAGGCCGTCAGTGCCTCTGGGGCGTTCTTCCAGGTAATCGACTCGGAGAGGATCCCGGCCACGGGACTCAAAGATCCGGACGTCTCTAGCCGCGCCGATATCGTGTTTGAGAATGTCACCTTTGCATATCCTACGCGCTCTGAGGTGGCCGTGTTGAAGTCCTTTCACGCCCGGTTTCAGCGGAGGAAGACCACCGCCTTGGTGGGACCCTCGGGGTCCGGCAAGAGTACGATTGTCGCCTTGATCGAGCGGTGGTACCAGCTGCACGTCTCGCCCGATGGGAGGTCCGACACCACCCTAGGGAGCATCCTCGTGGACGACCGCCCCATCCATGACTTGGATTTGAGGTGGTGGAGGTCCCAGATTGGGTTGGTCCAGCAGGAGCCGTTCCTTTTCAACGATACGATCTACAACAACGTCTCGTTTGGGCTGATTGGGTCCCCCTGGGAGCATGAGCCGGCAGAGGTGAAGAGGGATCTCATCGTCAAGGCGTGTCGGGAAGCGTTCGCGGATGAATTCATCGACCGACTGCCATCGGTAAGACCTACCTCTCCACGATGCCCTGCAACCTGCAATTCCTAATTGTCCTCCCCCCCCTCCCTTAGGGTTATTCGACGGTGGTCGGTGAAGGCGGCATCACTTTGAGCGGGGGGCAACGCCAGCGACTTGCCATCGCGCGAGGGATTGTCAGTCAACCGCCAATCCTCATCTTGGACGAAGCGACCAGCTCCATCGATGTCCGCGGCGAGAAGGTCGTCCAGGCCGCGCTCGATCGGGTGTCGAAGGACCGGACAACCATTATGATCGCCCATCGCCTGTCCACCGTCCGGAGGGCCGACCACATCATCGTGATGAAAGATGGGAGCAATGTCGAAGAGGGGACTCACGACGAGCTTCTTGCGCAAGGCGGCGTCTATCACTCGCTGGTCCATGCTCAGAAACTGGATCCAGTTTCGGATTCTACAGATACCGTTACCGAGGACGTGCGTCGCTCGCATCTGGATGACCTCAAGGCTGAAGCCCAGATTGAGAAGGAGGATGGGGAGGATCAGTCGGCTACTGAACAGGCTAAAAACACGAGTATTCTCAAAGGTCTTACCACGTTGGCTTACGAGCAGCGGGGTTACTGGTTGCTTTTCCTCGTCATTCTCGTCGCCGCTGCCGGGGCTGGGTGTAAGATACTCCTCCATGTATGGGTGGGGTTGAGTGCTAACGGCTGAACCAGCTGCGTTTGCAATCCAGAGCTACCTCTTTGCCAAACTCATCGAGGTTTTCCAGTTTGTCGGTCAGAGGCTGGTCGATGCCGCCAACTTCTGGGCGTTGATGTTCTTCGTCCTTGCACTCGGCGTGGCAGCCTGCTACTTCACCTTGGGGTTTGGCTCTACTCTCGTCTCATCCGTCAGGACCTCCCCTCCAAAACTGGTGGTAGGAAGGTGCAGAAAGCTGACAGAGAGTAGTTTATCGCAGCCTGTTATCGCAACGACTACTTCCAGAGCCTTCTCCGCCAGCCAGCCTCCTTTTTCGACAGAGAGGACAATGCCTCGGGGAGCCTGATCGGTCGACTCGCCACAGATCCAAAGCAACTCCAGGAACTGTTTGGCCCCAACGGGGTCTTCCCCTTGGTGTCGATCTTCAATGTCATTGGGTGTGTTGCCATCTCGTTCTCGTTCGGCTGGAAGCTGGCCGCCGTGGCGTTCTTTGCTGCTCTGCCATTCCTCTTCCTGGCAGCCTTCATGCGCATCCGATATGAGCTTGTGTTTGAAGAAATGAACAGCAGGGTATATGCAGAGAGTTCCCAGTTCGCTGCCGAAGCCATCCGCGCTTTTCGCACCGTGAGCGCCCTCACCATGGACGACTACATCCTCAAGAAGTATGCGGATCTGCTGGCAGACCAGAGACAGAAAGCGCTGCAAAAGGCGTGGTATGCGACGTTGATCTTCTCCTTCTCGGACAGCGTCGACTTTTGCGCCATGGCTCTCACGTTTTGGTACGTGCTTCTTTCTTCGGATTGTCTGTTGGCTACTGATTAATCCTCTTTTCTCCGTCGTGCAGGTATGGCGGGCAGCTTCTTGCCTCGAGGGAGTACAGCCCCGTCACATTCTTTGTCGTCTACGTCGCCATCATCCAAGGAGGCCAGGCCGCCGGGCAGTTCTTCAGCTTTGGGCCGAACATCGCTCAGGCGAAAGCGTCTATCAACCGCATTTTCAACGCGCGTGCGCTGGCCGAAGAATTGATGAACGCCGCGCCGAAAGAGCCCTTCTCCGCTGCAGGAGCCACTCCAACCGCCGAGATCGAGTTCAAGGACGTCTCGTTCCACTATCCGGGCCGTGCGATGCCCGTCTTTGCGGACCTCACCCTCAAGATCGAAAGCGGCCAGTTTGTTGCCCTGGTCGGGCCGTCCGGCTGTGGCAAGTCCACCGTGGTATCGTTGCTGGAGAGATTCTATGAGCCGACGAGTGGCACCATCTTATTCGGCGGACGGCCGATCGACGCGATCGAACTGGCCTCGTATCGCCATGCTCTCTCGCTCGTCGCCCAGGAACCAAAAGTCTTCAACGGAACCATCCGGGAGAATCTCCTGCTCGGCGTCGAGTCCACCCCCAGCGACCTCACCGAAGAGCAAATGATCCAGGCCTGCACCGATGCCGAAATCCACGACTTCATCACCTCGCTCCCGGACGGCTACTCGACTGAACTGGGGGTCAACGCCCAGGCGGCCCTCAGCGGCGGACAGAAGCAGCGGCTCTGTATCGCCCGGGCCCTGCTTCGCAAACCGCGCCTCCTGCTCCTCGATGAAGCGACCTCCAGCTTGGACTCGCAGTCGGAGAAGCTGGTCCAGCAGGCTCTGGAGCGACTCGCCGGGCGACGCGACCTGACGATTCTTGCGGTCGCGCATCGACTCGCCACGATCCAAAAGGCGGATGTGATCTTTGTCTTTGGTGAGGGGGGTCCGGGGGAGGGATCCCGGATTCTTGAAAGGGGGACGCATCCTGAGTTGCTCCGGAATCAGGGGGCTTATTGGCAGATGGTAAGATCCGTCCTTCCTCCTTTTTTTTTTTTTTTTATTGCTTGCATTTGCTGGTTGGGATTAGTCCGCTAATGGGGAGTAGTGTCAAGCCCAAGCCCTCGACCGGTAGTCGGGCGATGGATCTTAATGTAATAGGAGGATAGAGCCAACTCTTCTCATCTTGATCGTGTACTATAGCTGCGTAGATACAGACCATCTCATCTCGACTCGGAATTTGGACGAGAACGAGCCATCCACTCGCAATCATCCTTACCGTTAAATAAATATAACCAGTTGACCTATCAAAGGTAACCCACCTCGGTACCCAACAGTCAAGATATAGCTCGCATGAAAGTCCAGACGTATTGGATTTCAAAGGAACGCACTGGTTTATTTCATGGCCCTGGACACGAATGCCTGTTGCCCGCGGAATATCAACCGGCACTCCATATAGAGATAACCAGTGGTTCAGAACCAGTTCACTTCCCCCCTTCCATCCCAATCCAACTGCGAAAAAAACACGCATCCGATCTTGGCAGCGCACTGGACAAGACCCAGAGTCATAGACAGACAGACAGACAGACAGACACACGGTCCGTCAGCGCTATAAAAGCGGGCTCTTTAGTGTCTGGGCATGGCCTCATCTCTGCTGGACACGAATTGGAAGAATCCCTGACGCTCGCCAATTATAATGATAGAACATCGCCCCTGGCCCCGCCGTCTCGTGTTGGCTCGAATTAAACACGCTTTTTCTTGGTATCCTTGTCTGGTGCCAAGGCGAGAAGACAGAGCAGATTCCTGTCTTGGTGTGCCGGGGGATGAGCAATGAGACGTCTGTCACAACCGCAGTGGGGCCGTTAAACTGGGGGAATTAAGCGAAGGGGATCAGTGGCTTTGTTTATTTCCGTAGAGGTGAGGGAATGAATGTATCGATTACTCTCTGGTTCTGGTACTGTTTCGATCGGAGGGAGACTGACAGAACCCGTCATCCGATGATGCCAGGTCGAACCCGAAGACCGACAGGCAGCCAGCCAGCTGGTTCACCATCAGTAATCAGCGACCACGGGGAATCTCCTCCTTCGCGTTCCAGGAAGCCATTCAGCCTCTTCCACCGAGGCTTGGACAGAGGCTGCGCCCGTGTCCCGCATCCTGCATCCTTTCGAGGGGGCTTTAGCGTCGGCGTCGATCCAGACCCGAGCCCAATAACGAGCTTGGGGGATGCTGGAATACTCCGCAGAAGACGTAAGAACGTCCAGTTGAGGCCTGGTCTCTGGCAGGGGAGCAAGGGCTCACTTTGGGGCCGGACGATGGCGTCGAGGTGCATCCGGCAATGAGCCCTGTGAACCTGTCGTCTGATTTTAATTTTAATTGGACTCCCCGGCCTTTCTCTTCTCTCATTCTTCCTGTGCTCGATCTTTCTCTCCATGTTCCCATGTTCCAATGATTCTGGACTCGTATCCCCCCCGAGAATGCCGTCCCTTGGAGCCAGGATCCTGCAAGCCCTCCAGGTCGGCCTCGCGACCACCGCCGGACGCACGCTGCTCGCCTCCCTCCTGTTCTACGGCCTGGTCTTCGAGTTCTGCAAAGTCCGCTACTGGCGCGACCCCCACTCGGCCTTCTTCGACGATGCCACCGCGTACGACCTGAAATACAGCCTGTTCCGCGAACACGAGGCGCTGCAGTATATCTCCACGTACAATGCCCGGGCGGACGAGACCCCCGCGCCCCAGGCGTCGCCGAACCCGCTGCTCTGCGTGACCGTGGGCACGATCAAGAGGAACGGCGCGAATTATCTGGATGCCTCGGTCGGGTCGCTGCTGGCGGGCCTCGACCCGCGGGAGCGCGAGGCGATCGAGCTGAACGTGTTCTTTGCCAACACGGATCCCCTGGCGCATCCGAGCTGGGGCCAGCATTGGCTGGAGAGACTGGCGGATCGCGTCTACTCGTACAATGTCACCGAGAAGGAGTTCGAGCGGCTGCAGGCCTTGGAGGCGGATCGCAATTTCGAGGAAAAGGGCATCTTGTAGGCCTAACCTGTCTCTTCTGGGGCGCGTGGCGGAAGGGATAATACCGAGCTGACGCAGGACAGCGACTATCTCTACATGCTAGATCGATGCTACCAATCCCACGCCCCGTACATCGCCATCTTCGAAGACGATATCATCCTCGCCGACGGATGGCTGGCGAACTCGCTCCGGGGCCTGTCCCAGCTGGAGGCCGACTGGAAGGACTGGGTCTACCTGCGACTGTTCTACACCGAGACCTTTCTGAGCTGGACGACCGACGACTTCTGGTATCGCCATATGCCGGTCGTGTTTGTCCTGACCACCGGCACGGTCTTGGGGCTCCTTCTGCTCGCCCGACGGGTGCAGCCGACCTGCCAGCGCCATCTGGACTGGGGGACCGTCGCGGTCCTCTGTCTCATCACCGTGCCGGCGTTTACGGGGCTGGTCTTCATGATGGGGAAATACAACGTCCTGCCGATGCAGGGGGTGGTCGAGATGAACCACCACGGCTGCTGCACGCAGGGGATGATCTTCCCCCGAGCCCAGGTGCCTGCGCTGGCGGACTTCCTGCGCGAGCGCAACTCCGGACCGACCGACTCGGTCATCGAGGACTACGCGGATCAGGAGCGTCTCGCGCGATTCGCCTTTGCGCCGCCTCAGCTCCAGCATGTCGGCACCCGCTCCAGTCGCGATAACTCGGAGATCAGTACGCGCAGCGTCTGGGCGTTCTGGTTCGAGGCGAATGATCCGGGACAACTGCGGAGGCAGCATGAGCATCTGCTCAAGACCGATAAAATCCCATGGATATAAGAAAAAAAAAAGCTGCCTGAGGCGGGACCCCTGCCAGTATATACATGTTCGGACAGCGGTATCGAAAAGCTCGTGATTAATGATAGCCTAATAATAACTGATGATGGGCGAGGAGACTGAAGTTACCTGAATTTTGCATGAAGCGATCTCTACGACGGAGTTTCCGAATCTAGTTCTTCTAGATCCAGATCCAGCAATGATGAAGGGATCTCCAGGTCATACTCAACACTCCCAATGCAGACACACCCCACGATGTTTCCTCTCTTCTGCCAATATGGCTGCCACTGCCTGTGGAGATCTCATCCCCTGGGTGCGGCTGGGCCAATAGTACGACCCCGGTTGTTTCTCCCGCGTAGTACAAGGGATGAGACTCGTTCGCGAATGAATGAATGATAGACTGTCGGCAAGGGATTCTGAGATAACGCCTGGTGGGAAGCATATAATGGGGTGAGCTTCCTCTGAAACCCGCATCTTTTCTTAATAATTCCCATCCTTCATTGCCCTTGCACGCGGGGAGTCATTTTCAAGGTCACCACCATGTCGGAAAAAAAGTCCAGTGACCTGTCAAACTCCGATATCCAAGACAGGCACCATCCCGGGCATGTCGAGACAGGCGACCACCATGCTGCTGTCTGGCGGACAACTACGGGCGAAGCGCAAGCCGCCAATATCAAAGAGCACAGCCTGACGGTTCGACAGGCCCTCCGGGCCTACCCGTGGGCCGTCCTCTGGTGCCTCACCATCTCCATGTCGATCATCATGGAGGGCTACGACACCAGTCTGATTTTCAGCTTCTACGCGTACCCGGAATTCAAGCAGCAGTTCGGGCGCTTCTTCCCCGACGGCCATGGGTACGAAGTTCCCCAGGCCTGGCAGTCGGCCCTCGGAGCAGGGGCAAATGCAGGCTGTATCGTCGGTGCATTTCTCAATGGGTACTTGGTCAAGCACTACGGATTCAAACGCGTGTTCATGGCCGCCCTGGTGGGTATGTGCGGGTTCGTCTTCATCTCGTTCTTCGGCAAGACGGTCGGAGCCCAGGTGGCAGGCCAGGTGCTTTGCGGGTACGTCGACTTGATCTTCTCCTTCATTCCTGGCCTGGCTTTCCTCGATCCCAGCACTCACACGAACGGTGCAGCATCCCGTGGGGCATTTTCGCGACCATTGGGCCCGCGTATTCTTCCGAGCTCTTGCCCATGACGCTGCGTTCGTATCTCACAGCCTACGTCAACATGTGCTTTGCCATGGGACAGTTCATCGGCGCCGGGGTCCTCCAAAGCCTTCTCACCCGGCCCGATGAATGGTCCTACCGGATCCCATTCGCCATCCAGTGGGTATGGCCGGTGCCCCTGTTCCTGGTTGCCTGGTCCATGCCGGAGTCGCCTTGGTGGCAGGTGCGCCAGGGGCAGTTCGACCAGGCGGAACAGACCGTCCGGCGCCTGATGGCCCAATCGGAGAAACACAGCGCTCGCCAAGTGGTGGCGATGATGATCCACACGAACGGACTCGAAGCGGAGCTCGAAGCAGGCACCTCGTATTGGGATTGCTTCAAGGGCAGTAACTTGCGCCGCACGGAGATTGCGTGCGTCAGCTTTGCCGGGCAGGTGCTGGCGGGAATCCCGTTCGCCTATACCGGAACGTATTTCTTCGAGCAGGCCGGGATGAGTTCGGGCGATGCGTACAAGCTCACCCTCGGCGGGACTGCGATTGCTTTCGTGGGAACCGTGCTCTCCTGGTTCTTGATGAAAGCCTTTGGCCGCCGCTCGACGTATCTCGGCGGGCTAGCCCTGATGTGCGTGTATCTGTTCATCATCGGGGGGTTAACCCTCGTCCCGAACAACAACCAGGTTGTCTGGGCCCAGTCGGCGCTGTGCATCGTCTGGCTCTTCACCTTTTCTCTCACGGTCGGGCCTCTTGGGTGGGCCATTGCGCCGGAGGTCTCGTCCACTCGACTGCGCTCCAAGACCATCTGCCTGGCACGGAACACGTACTATATTGTGGTGGTGGTCGCTAACATCCTTGAGCCATACATGATGAACCCGACAGCCTGGAACTGGCGAGGCAAGACGGGCTTCTTCTGGTTTGGCTCTGCTTTCCTGACTTTGGTTTGGGGGTACTTCCGACTCACCGAGACCAAGGGACGGACCTTTGAGGAGCTTGATATCATGTTTGCCGCCAGGGTGCCTACCAGAGAGTTCAAGAACTACCGTGTGGATGCTTACGCCGAGAACGTGGATATTACCGGACGGGCCCAGGAGAACACCGAGTAACTAGGAATATTTATCCATAGAAATCAAATCAATTGCATAGTAGCTGCCAACGAATCCCTCCCTACATATCTTCGTTCGATAGCACAGATAGCACGTATCCAAAAACCAAGAAAGAAAGAGCCTACAATACAAACCCATAACTGTTAGCCCGGGGCGAACTCGCAAACTCACTGCTCACCCTCGCCACTCCCATCCCTCTCAGCAGCTAGGACATTCGGATCATTCTCGACCTGCGCCTCCCACGTTGCAGTAGTGCCCTCCGGCAGCAGACCCTGCTGCTCCAGCTTGTCGAGGATCCCAACAACCCACTTCTGGCACATCTGGGCCGGGGTCGCGTTGGCTGCCGCGAGAAGCTTCCCGGTGTTCCCAACCGTGATGGTCCCGATCTTCTGCTTCGAGGCAATGGCGTGGCTGTCCAGTCTCTTGCCGGACTGGGTCTTGCGCTCGTACTCGATCCCCTGTGCGGATGGGGCGCTGGTGGCGTGGTACCAGGTGCATGTGGTTTCGCCTGGGAATGCGGTCAGGAGGATCCAATGCAAGGGGGCGGTTCCCTGCCGGTGTCCGAAGGCGATGTAGACGTCGAGGAGGTCATCCATGGTTTTGGCTGGTAGTTCTAGGGCTAGGGGTTGTTGGTGGTATGGTTGGATGTGGTGGTGTGCTGTGTTTGTGATGCTGGGGGGAGCCTCATGGGTTACTCGACTTCTATTTAAATCTAGACCATAGCGACTTGTTCTTTGTAAGATGTTCATTGTCTAGTGTGGTCTCAACTATCTCATTGTTTGTGTGATGACACCATCGGCAGAATCCATTGTCATGCTACATCTATGATACTGGGTTGCTTTGATCATGAGATATATAAGGGGGGGGACAGACAAAGATGCTTTGTATAAGAACGCATGATAGCCAAGTCTCAGACAAAGTGCTATCGTTCCATATGAAAGGATGGGATAGGGGGTTGCATTCTTTGTTGGATATAGTAGGTGTTTGGCCATTTCATCACGAGAACAGCGCGGAATGAGGGGCGAGATTCCCTCAAAACCGTCGAGTTCCTACTTCATCTTCCAACCCGTACCATCAATCACACTGTGATTTTTGGCTGATATATTAAGGGAGAAGGCTCACAGCCTTCCGATGAAACGAGGCATGTGATGCAGGATATAGAGTCAAATAGCCCCTGATCGTGGACAATAATTCGGCTAGCACTTAGTCGAGAGTATCTGCTACAGATCCCAAGGCATTTGAGAGGGCCAAAGACGTTTATAATGTCTGCTGGGGCGAGGAATATAAGTGCGTGATCCCTGGTATATCGGGTATCTACCTAGTAATAGGAAGGCCGTGCAGTGTCTAGTCTTGCGGTCCTGGACTGCACGTGGAGATCGGACCCAATGTTAATATAAACTATCCCGAGATGAATGCACGGTGAGCGAACCGGGGGGGGTTCCACCTGCGAGGTTGTCATAGGGGACGATTGTGACGATTCTTTCGTCGTACCGTTGACACCTACCTTGTAGTGGATGGGCAGGAGTCATGCGCAATAACCTCGTCGACCCGGTACCAAGCGACTGGAACCTTAGATTGCCCGGGAGTGGATTGGCGAGTTAGTCGGAAAAGTAGCGAATAAAGATTGTCAGTCATGCAATTATCTGTGTTTCTGTTCATTTCGCTTAGACGGCTCGTCCAAGGGATGTCTATACAAAAGCGGCCAGCTCAAGCCAGGGCCCGCCCACGTTTTCTCACACTCGTAGTTACACTCGTAGTTAATGGCCATGGGCAATCTCTGGCCTATATTACCTCTTCTTTGTCATCATCTTGGCTGTTCCGGGCAATTTCCGCTGTCGCCAGGCAAGGCGCCCAAGCCAGCTATGCCGGTATAACTGGGCCTGGGCTTAGTCACCAATGCGACCTATGCCCACCCACGTGCGGGCGCTTCAGCCAATCAGACCGCGCCCATCCGCCTCCTGTTTGGCTTCATCTCCCACGCGACCTCCTCTCGTCGTCCATGATCCAGGGCGATTCGGGTATAAATAGAGAGATGGGCATCGCTTTCCATATGCCATGTCAACAGTCTACGAAGGCATGCTCGACATGTTGTCTTTCGCCCTCAGCCTCCTCTTTGCGGGGACTCCCTCCCTGGCGGCCCTGAACAGCTTCTACCCACCGCAGCTGAACCACACCACTTATATCACTGATGCTTCCCTGGGCAGTTATGGCGGCATCTACACTGCGCCTTCGGACAAAGCGAGTCCAGTTTCCAACAAGGATGAGTACAACTACTGTGCCATGCCCCATCCGCATGTAGAGACGTATGCTCTGCCGCCTCCCGTTGCAGCCAAGGCTGTCTCCGCTCGTCTGGTCTACCTGGAGTACCTCCAGCGGCATCAACGCCGAACCCCGTATAACATCCTGCCCGGGGGCGAGGTATGCCTTATTCCTACACCCTGACAAACCTCCGGAGGCTTACCGATAGCAGAACCAAAACTACAACTGCGACAACATCCACCCCCATCTCTACGCTGACCAGGCCTCCCACCCGTCACCGTCCCCCGTGATGGTCTACGGGCAAGCCTACTCAGACCCATCGAATCCGTTTCTGGACACGTATGTCAACGGCACCTGTCAGTACCCCCAGCTGACCGTGGGTGGCCTGCTCGATGGCTACCAACACGGCCGGGATCTCCGCGCCGTCTACGGGAACAAGCTCGGATTGATTCCCTCCAGCCTGAAGCCCGATGACAAGCGGGTCTGGTTCCGCTCCAGCTCCTCGCCGCTCACCCAGGGCTCAGCCGGCGGTGTTCTCCGGGGCCTCTGGCCGCACCATCAGGGGCCCCTCCCGCTGCATCAGCAGGCCGGCGCCGTGGATACCGTGAATCGAGGATTCCCGTGCGCTAAGCGGGACACCACCCTCGCCGCCATCCAGGCCACCTCCGAATGGAACGAGCATCTCGCGGTCACCGAGCAGCTGCGCACCCGCCTGGCCAAGATGTTCGGCGCCGAGGGCGCCTCCTCGTGGCTGGCGACGTGGGATCACTTCGCCGATAACTTCCAGGGCCGCCTGTGCAACGGCTACAAGCCTCCCTGCACGGTGGGCGATAACATGCAGTGCGCCACCATAGACCAGGTCCAGGAGGTCTTCCGTGCTGGAGACTGGATGTGGAACTACTGGTGGCGAACCAACCCCCATGCCACGGAGTATATCCAACTGGTCGAGGGGCTGTTTATCGGCGAGATCATCCGGAAGCTCGAGGCCGTGCAGCAAGGCCAGTCGGATCTGGTCTATAGCCACAACTTTGTGCACGATGGCGATATCGGCCCCGTCCTGGGTGCCCTGGGCATTAAAGCGCTGCGGTGGCCCGGTATGGCCTCCAACCTTGCCTTTGAGATCTGGTACGTGGAATCCTTTCCCTTTCCCCTAGGTGTCCCACGTTCGCTAACTCGGACAGGGAAACGGTCAATTCGAAACATGCCAAGTCAGAGTTCTATGCCCGCGTGTTGTACAGTGGACATGCCATCGACACGATCCACGGGAAGCTGGACTGGATCCCCCTGTCCAAACTGATTAGCATCCTCCGCCCCTTTGTTCCAAAGGACATCAAGGCGATGTGTAATGCTTAGACGACGCAGCCCTAAGCTTGTCCATTCGCGTACGAACGAGGGATTTGCGATGCTTCAAAGGCCCGAATATGTTCTTACCCGGCCTTCGAAATTTTGTTGATTAGAACAGTCTCTTGGCATCCATCTTAATAGTATAATATTTATATAATTCCTTCTCAGCAGTGTCTTGCTTTACTTTTTTTTTTATAGCCATTACTTGTAATACAACCCCCTACAAACCTACTCCTCCGCGCTAGTCCTGCGCGACTTCTCACTCTGTCCCAGAAGAACCGTACTCCAATCCCCAACAGGCAGTGTGATGGGAAACTCGACCGCCTCTAGAATCTGCACGATGAAGATATGCAAAATACCCCGCCGACAGAGAACCAAATCTATACCCACTGATGCGGATCGCGGAGATTCCTCCGCCCAACCAGCTCGCAGGATGCACGAGTTCCAGTGGGGGAAATTCGGGGGAAGAGGGTTTGGAGGGGTACGACTAGGTATGTTACTTACGCCTGACGAGGAGTTGAAGTCGTCTACACTGTTCGTTGTGGCGCTCATGCGGGGTTCGTTTCGATCAAGCGGTGTACGGTACGTTCACTGGAACAGGTTTGAAGTATATCGATTATTGAAATGAAGCCCTATTGATCCTGGGATAGACATGCAAATGCTATGAATGCAACCGCTGAAGAAAAAAAAAAAAAAAAAAAAGACACAAAGAAATAATACAAGGAAGGTAAGTCTATAAAGGTATGCTATGACATGGAACTGGAGCTGCTATCTTTCACCTCCTTCTCGTCCTTAATCTCCTCCTCTTTCGCCCCATTCCCCCCCCGTGCCGCCACGGCCAGCTCATCCACCTGGGCATTGTGCGTCAGTCGGGTGGATGACTGGACCTGGGAACCAGTCTGGTTCTGGACGGGCTTGTACATGGTGTCGGTGGGCTTGTTCCAGACAATCGTCCGCACGGCCGACACGATCACCAGGATGAGTAGGACGAGCATGAGGAGCGCGTTGACGATGAACAGAATCACGCCCATGACGCTGGAGACGATCTTGGGCTGGCCGAAAATGCCGGAGAAGAAGAGGAGGAAGAGCGAGTTGAGGAAGTTGATGGCGGCGACGGTGATGTTGAAGCCGTTGGTCTTCTTGTCCATCCAGGGGCGGAAGATGCTAACGGCCAGCAGCATCAACGCCTCGAGGATGAAAAACGCGATGGCCTGCGTGTTGGGTGAGGACTGGGCGAAGCTGATGAAGAGGGCCTTGATGAAGAGGTAGCCGAGCACGGCCACCCCAAAGAACGGCACCTTGGCGTTATATTGGACGTAGATGAACCCGTACTGGTGCAGGTACGCCTTGTCGGCGAGCAGGAGATAGGCGGGATATTGGTCCATCGTCACCGAGCGCTGGGTCAAGAGGACGATGCGCAGGGCCGCCCAGCCCACGGTTCCGACGACCGAGAGGAGCGTGAAGACGGCCACGACGATCGCCGCCGGAGAGTTTTTCTGGGTGAACTCCCACAGGCAGAAGATACAGAGGGGCGCGAAGCCGATGAACAGCAGACGGTAGAGGATGCCCTTGGCGATGAGATTCCACTCCACGCCGCCGGGGCCGAATTTCTGTCCCTTCTTCGCGGCAATTATCCCCACGACTCGCCAGACCCCGGCCAGAACCATGGCCACCACCGCGACAAACCCGAAGATGATGATGCTGGTGATGAACAGGTTGGATTCCTCGATATTCGCTCGGAAGGCGACCCGGTCGAGTCCTCGGACAACGAGAAGGTTGGCTCCGGCGGTGTCGGCTCGCTTCACGAGGTGTCCTAGGGGATTTCCCGCAGTCGCTTCGATGGCCGGCCATTGCCTCCTCTTGAGAACCTCGATCATCTTGGTCGAATCGTCCGAGAGTAACTCGGTCGTGGTCCCCCCCGTCGACCGGACATACCAGGTGGTAATCCGTTCGAGGAAGTGCGCGCCGACGACGCCCATGGTCCACTGGAAATTCTGCGTCCACGACCGCACGATCGGGGGCAACGGCGTGGCGACCATGCCGACCATGGCCTGGGATTGCATGAAGCCGAAGAGGGCCGACGTGTAGGCGACGAGATGCGCGGCGGCGATCGAGTGGCCGCGGATGGAGACGTAAATCGACGCCGCCAGGGCGAGCCCGGATAAAGCGGCGACGGCCCATCCGACGGCTTTCTGGTACACCGTCTGGTCATTGAACAGGACGGCCTCGACGGCGGTAATCTGGTCCCCGGTCTGTTGGTTGTACACGCGGATGCGAACGGAGGCGTCGAGATCTGGAACCGTGAATCCGATATCTGTGGCGTGTCAGTCACATATCCCCCCCTTCCCGGGATTTCATTCGGGAATAGGGGCATCCTGACGTGGAATTTTCCCCAAGACGTCCTCGGAGAGTTGAACCTTGGTGAAGGGCAGATCCAGGGGGCCGGAATGCAGGGGGCAGAAACCCTTCATCTCCGGGACGCTACATGGCACCAGGGTCTGCTCGTTGACCTCGTAGCCATAGACGACGATGACGATGCCCAGGGTGATATAGCCCTCGATGGAGGAGTCGGCATTCAAGCTGAAGCTCGCGGTTCGATTGTCGGGGCTGAAAATGGCGGAGAAGCTGGTGGCGGAGAATTTTCCCGGCTGGAGGACATCGAGCGTGGTCGATTTGATGTAATTGGTCGCCGTGACGAACGAGAGGAGGCTGGCGAGGATGGCATAGGGCAAAAGCGAGTGAGGGCGCATTTTCGCGGAGGGTTGGTCGATCTGAGGATGGGATGGCGGATCAGTTGGACGTCGACGGCGCGCTACGATTATCGGCAACCATTTTCAGTCGCCTGGGAGAGGGAGATGACAAAGGGATGTCATGCGAGCGCCGGATGAAGGGCAGAGGATGAGAATAATAATAATTCATCACCCAGGGAAGGGTGGAGAGCGAGCGGGTGTCTCTAGCGGTGCCTCTAGCGGGTGTCTCGCTTGTGGCCGCTATTTTCTTATGTCGGATTATTCCTGTCTTATCCTCTTCTTCTCGGGTGATTATAATGACGAAAACATGTCCAATGATTCCCCCCACTAGCGGACGATGGAGATTGGACACGCCCACTTGAGGTCGCCGGCCAGAACCTGCGCGAGGCGCTGATTTGTGCAGCCCAGGGTCTTTCGCCCGCGCGCCCAGCCTGGCCTTCCGATAGGCCGGTTCCTTCCGGTTAGTGCTGAGATTGGGGCTGTGCTGGGGGGGTTTTAATAATCAATGTCTCAGCCAGAGGGACTGGAGGGGTTGAGTCTTCTCCTGGGACCCCGAGGGCACTTTTCATCCAGAAGGCGCAGAAAACCAGAATAAACCGGATAAACTGATAACCTGGATAACCTCGAATCAATCAGAATAAACGACAGACCATGTGTCGTCGCGAGTCGGTTCGCGGGGTTCAAGCTAATTATAGACGCCGAATTCATCAAGGATTCTCCCCCCTTCCACTAGTACGAAACCCAGGCTGGGCTGATATCATCACTATTGCTTTCACGTCCTCTGATATTCAGGAGTCGTGGACCCTCAGAACTTGATGATAGTCCCACTCTGAAAGAGTCCGAAACACGACGTGAATCGCACAAAGGACACACAGCTTCAGCTATGGCATTCATGTGGACCGGCTTTCCACCCCTTGTCAGAGACTCGGCCTGTCACCAGATTCCACCATCGCTCCGGACAAGCTTTCTCAAGAATAATATAATATCGAACTCGTACCTTGAACCACTCCCATAATAACACGGCAAGCAAGGACCGTAAGAAAGACTGCATCGTGCCTATCCCTGCCCGAAAGACCCCCGGACAGGACGAATCGTAATCCGCCGCTTCTACAACAATACCTAGGGTGTGATTGTGTCTCAGCGTCTCTTTCGATAGCACCAAGCCGAGGCTACTGGAGAAGCTAATTTAATCCGTAGATCGTCTTATTGAATTTCGTATTATGGAAGCTATCTAAAAACCAGTTATAGTCTGCTGATCCTGCTCTCGCGTCATGGAGTATAGAGAGTCTTTTGTCCCGCCCGTCGCTTCCGGGAATTCAATCCCAGATAAATCAGTTCCTGGAAGACCGCCAGTGCAAGGCCAGAGGACACCAAGGCAATCATTATAATCAGGCCCGTGAGGTACCTGGGGGAGGAGCGACGTTAGTTGAGACATTAAGACGGAGATCAATCATGCCATGCGGGAACTCACGTGGGAGAATCGTCTGCTCGGAAGATCTGGGTTCCTGCCATCAGGCCCGATATCGCGCTCATCACCCCTATTCACGCCCGGTTAGCAAAAGGTAACAAAGGTATGGTCGAGCCGACCATTTAGACCACTTACACATCCTAGAAATAAGGGTTAGCAAAGGGCATTTTAACGAGTGAGAGCAGGGGTAGGCGGGGGGTCACTTACGAGATGGCGATACTTCGCTCCGCCTGGTCCTGGCAGTTGAGCTGCACCCACACGTTGTGGATGGGATGGTAGCAGACCGCAAAGGCGTTGACGACCGTCCACATTCCAAACCGACTCCATTTCGGGGCGTGAGGGAGCACACAGCGGGCCACCACCAGCACGGTCAGGTAGCAGCAAATGGCGGCGATGACCGTGAGGCCCCGTCGTTTGGTGCGGTCGCTGATCCAGGCAAATAAGAAGACGATCGGAAGAGTCATCGAAGCTCCGATGGCGCTGAGCGCGTTGGCCTGGACGCGAGTGAACCCCAGGGACCTGCATAACATTGGTCAGTTCCGGGACAGAGATGGTGGTGGGGATCGCGCGTACATGATGATGCTCGGGGTATACGTGGTCAGAGGGCTCCATGTCGCAAACACACAGGCCGTCGCCAGGAAATGAGGCCACCGGCGATAGTTGAGCACCGTCTTCCGCACGGTCGAGAGCGGAATTCCAGTCCGGACATTCGGGTTCGCGGATGGTCGGTTCTCCACCCCCTGTCGGGATGTGAGGATGAATTGGTCCCTTTCCGAGAAACGAATGAGTCCCTTCAGGAAGAGCGGCTTGGGGCGCTGGGGGCTCGTGGGGAGGACGAGCAGCAGGAGCAGGGCCACCACCATCGTTGCGATTCCTTCAACTACACCCATTCATTAGCCAGGTCCCTTCCGATCCCAGATGTCGAGGGGCCAAGATGCCATACTCAAGAAGATATATTTCCAACCCGCCAGGCCACCGCGCCCATCTAACCGGAGGATTCCAGCGCCGAGCAGAGGCGAAATCGCGTTGCCGCCAAACATGCCGAAAAACAGAATGGCCACTCGTCGTCCAAGTTCCTGGGGAGTATACCAGGTCGACAGGGTATAGATGGAACCCGGGATATACCCCGCTTCCGCCAGACCCAAGAAGGAGCGAGTGAGCAAAAAGCCAGTGCGATTGCGCACCAGAATCTGGAGGGTCGCGATGAGGCCGAAGACAAATACCTGCGCTGGGATCCATTTGTTGGGGCCGATCTATGGACCGGGTTAGCCACCCTGGCCCGTGGATCTCCTTCTCGTGCGTATGGCTGGGGGACTCACCTTCTGCAGGAGCATGTTGGAGGGGATCTCTAGGACAATAATGCCCAGGAACATCAACTGGTTGCCCAGGTTGATCGTGTTCTGGGTGACGCCGATATCCTTTGCGAAGCCCCCCGTCAAAGCACTGGCCAGGTTCATCCGATCAAGCTGGAACATGCCCAGTCCAAAGCACAGCAAAGGGAGCACAGAGAAATCGATCCTAGCAGGGTTCCATCAGTATGTCGGTCGGTCATCCTCGTGGTCTGCGCTCGCCTTACTTCATCCGAGCCCGCCGTTCCTCCTCAGGAGTCCAATCTCGGTCGGGGACCAGATCGGACTCATACTGGCTGGACTCAACCTTGGGGAATTCGATCGACATGATCTGACCCAGTCTAGACGTAGGATATGGTTGCGGATCCGTCCTGACATCTTCTAGAAGCCCCTGATATCGAACTGTATATGTACGATTTCCCAGCTCAGTGGTTCGGGATTTGAAGGTGGAGCTTAGGGCTAGCCCAGAGATCTCACCAGATGTTCCCCAGATGGCGTGCTAGGCGTGGCAGTTTCTCATTCTTAGCCAATCAGAGCCTCGAGCCAAGGGGTTCCTGATATCCAGCCAGATTTCCCCTCTTTTGGGATATCGGTGGCCTCATCGGTGGCCTCAGGGGTGGCGAACCTGGCAAGGCCTTCTGTCTCGTCTCCCTCGGCGTGATAGCGTGATAGAGGCAATTTTTTTTTCTCTGCCTCGGGGATCGTGGTGATTACTGATTTGCCAATAATAATAATAATAATAATAATGTTGGACGTGTAGGGTAATGTAACTGTAACCCGACCTTGCTTGATATTCGGAGATTTTCAGATCTAAAACTACAGCCTTGAGGTTCTCTCTCTCTTCTGGCTACGCGTTGCCTCCTCGTTCAACCGTTTCCACATATTTTTTCGCCTTTGGTGGCTGGCAGCAAATCTTTCTACCCATGAGGGATCAAATTTGGGTAATCGGCGCCCCGGCTCCCCATCTTTCGGATCCGTCGCCAATTTCCGTAGTAATTCGAAGTAGTTCTCGAAGTCCGGACTGATGAGGGTAAATCGGGGATTGTCGCCTCTTTCTTCAATTCTCTTCAGTTCCCAGCTTCGCTGCTCCTCCGCGGGTGGCAGTGTCGCCTTCCCGGCAAACACCCGCGCCGCGAGAACAGATTGCCATTCGAACACCTTGAACGTGAAGCCCGCAGCCACCGCGCCCACGAAGGCAAGCGTGGGATCCTGCTGGTGGAATATGTGCAAATAGAGGTCTGGAACCCGGTTGTTGCGGGTGGCAACACTGGGCAAGAATGGGAGAGTCCAGGAGTAGCCTGTGCCCAAGATGATGTGATCCACATCGGTCACGAACGTGCCGTCCTCGAAATGCACTGTCCGCTGTGCGTCGATGTGCGAGATGGGTGGCTTGCGGACGATCTGGGGATGTTTGAATGCTTCATCCCCAAAGTATGGATTGTACTTGCCCCGGACGACCGTATAGATAGGACCCTTTGCAATGCCCGTCAGGCTCACTGCTGTATCAGCCCCGGAGACAGAGGCTCCCAGTGTGATGACTCGCTACGGCGAATTAGCATTCATTTCCTTAATCTCCGAAACTACGTATTTGCTCACCTTCCCACGGTATTTTTCCGGATCTCGAAACCCTTTGGTATGCAGCACGCTGCCCGGTGATGCGGCCGCAAACTCCTCTAGGCCCTTGATGAGTGGCACGTAAGGCACCGTGTAATGCCCGGTGGCGACCACCAGTGCGTCAAACTCCTCCTGCCACCAGTAGTCCTGGTCCAGCCCAGGGGCCTGCTTGCGCAGCGTCAGCACCCATTTGCTGTTGCCCGGCTCAAGTCGCTTTTCGGCGTGTTCCACGGTCGTATTGTACTCAACCAGGCGATTATAGCCCTTGCGGTTTAAGAGTGACTCGATATATTTTTGGATGACGGTGTGGTGTCGAAATGGGGTATCGGGCCCATGAAGCCGAGTCGATGCCGCACTTCGAACCTCCGGGATGGGCTCCTGGGAGAATTCCATAATGGCGGCATCGATGTTAGCTTCCAGAGCAGGATACACCGGAGTATCGTCGAACCGGTGCTGCTTCGGCCGCGGAAAGTATCCCGGCAAGGCCCCTGGTACCTCGAGAGGCCGATCAGCGGTCCGGGCTGCCAGCGCCTCGAAGTCTGTCAGTGGGGCAGGCTCATCCTGATCATAAAGCCTGCATACTCGAGTCAGGTCATATCTGGAACCCCTTCAGAAGGGAAGCCTACCAGCAACCACCGGCCTTTTCCCTTCGCTCAAAGACTCTAATCCGGTCAAAGGCACGTTCCTGCGCGAAGGCATCCACCGCAATGGCCCCGGCTGGGCCGGCGCCAATGATCGCGACACTTTTAATCTGCGAGACCATTTTGGACTAGGCCAATCTCCGCAACAGCGACTGTGTGGTGCTTTATTCGGAGCGTGGGAGCTTTATAGTCTGCATCTCTGACCGCAGTTGGATTCCGCGCTGTCATGTCCTCGCCTCGTGGTTCGGGATCTGGAACATTGTGGGAGCTCGTTGCGCAATCGCCCTGATATATGGCGTCAAAAGGGGGCGTTATTCCTCATCAATGCAAATCCCGACGCCTCCAGCACCGCTACCAGGGACTGGGGAACAGAAGCGTGGACCGGACACCTTGTCGGCATTCGTTCCTGGCTCGGGATTTGTAGAACCTGTGCCACCCGGTGGGGCACCAATTGGGATTACTACTTAGGTACTAGGTAGTATCTTCTTCTCTGGTCCTTATCAGGCTAAGGTAGTACTGACCTTTCGGATATCTAATAATTCTCATCCACCGTCAACTACACGATGCCCATCATCCTTAAAGGCATTCTGTTCCAGTCGCTGGTTGGTCAGAGATGGTATGTCATCCAGTATCTAATCACCTGATATGTTACATCACATGACCCTGCACGGACGGCCTCGGACTGGCTCAACGCGTCGACGACCAGCATCCCTCTGGTCCAAAACACGCTCTCGAGTCCACCCCTCTCGCCAAATGACCCTTCGAATGGAGGGATTGGATAACTGCAATAATAAGCCAGCTGTTCAACGCACATACTCTCGGTCGCTTCCCTCCTACATCGTGGGGGGAGGTTCCACGACACGCTCGTTATCCACCGATTCCGGCAGCACGGGGGTTTTGCCCGATGACTAGGGAGAGCTCATGGGATGGAAGTGCATCTCCCAGCGAAAGAACCTGGAGTTGATCTTGAAGGGACTGGCAACATTGATCCCAGGGACCGCGTCAATTGCATAGGGACAACCAGAAGATGGACCTGCATGTACAGCATCCAACCACCGTCTAGGTAATTGTAAGGACACATCCCACGCTTCCTCGAGTCATGCATCACGCACCGACCAGCATATATACGAATCAACAATCCCGATCGGAGACACCCGGTGTTGGTCTACCTCAACCAAGTGGACACGCGCAATTGCTCCGAGATTTCGTTGAGGCCCATCATAATAACTACCGGACGATAGACATGACGGTGGAGATTGAAGTGCACAGCACCCGTGTCCCTTGAGTGGCTACCTTGACACTAATGTTGGTGGCACGGATACGGTTGAGGAAGGTCTGCACGACATTTGATGCTATGTGGGTGGATTACGTCCCGATCGCCTGGTCAGCGTGATGATGTTGGTGTAGATTGTGGTCCTGCGTAAATGCAGGATATCCGGCACCATTCCTGATGTAGGAGGGGGTGCCCATCGTAGTCGACATGCAGAAATTTGTAATTGTGGAAGCGCTCCAAATTTCGGACGTACGCATTGAATGCATTCATCACCATCCCACTCGGCCAGGGAGGTGACTCGGATCTATTTCGGATGTATGGAAAATCTCGACATCAGGACTTGTGCGGATGATGTTGCGCCATGGGGTGGTTCTGGTGGAGTCCTGTATATATATCGAGGGACCCATGCACCTAGCACACTCAGGCTCATCAAGACAAAAGATCGGTTTGGCACACATAATTCTCACAGGAGGCATCTCCAGCCAACTAGGGGCGTTTGTGCAAGGAAAACAAGCAACTTGAAGTCCGACTAAACCCGGATTTGAGCGCCCATTTGCCAGCCACACGGCAAAGCACCAATCACCAGCTATTGGACAACGTGTTGGATGGCGCTGATCTATTACACACCTGGGAGCTATCTGCAACGCTGGTGGTTCCCCATTGGCCTTCCTTCATCTCACCTCAGCTACAATATTTTATGCTTTCCCTAGGCCCAGTGTCTTGTTATTAGGCCAACGTCTACGCGATCCAGAGCGGGGCTCTGAAAAGTTGGCCTACCCTGGAATACAACCCTTTAGGCTGTTGAGGCTGTCGTGTCCGGGTTGACTCACGTATGCAGTGCATGTCGAATATAAATTTCTTCCCCTGGCCTCCCTGTCGCTGTCCTTTAAATCCGAAGTCTGTTGCGTTCGACTGTCGGCTTCAAAATACGCAGGTCTCTCGTAACCATCATGACGCCGCATCAAAATGCACGCACGGACAATTATCCGAAGCTGAGTCTCCCGCTCGAGCGTATGCAAGCCGAGTACGACGTCGTGGTCGTGGGATCTGGATATGGGGCCGGTGTCGCCGCCAGTCGCATGGCTCGAGCTGGTAAAAGCGTCGCGGTGCTGGAATTGGGGAGCGAGAAGAGACGTGGGTACACGCAGAAAATCTCCCACATAAGTATACTGGTTGACGATGAACAGCGGGCATGTTCCCCCGGACCTTCGGCCAATGTCTCCGGGAATTTAGCGTCGCCGGCTCATCGGATCGAACTTCAATGTTACAGAGATGGCCATTCTCAAAGGATATTACGCGTCTCTTTCAACTGGTTCTCGGGGACGGTCAGCACGCCTTCGTTGCCCATGGTACTGTGCAATCTGCCCTGGTAGATCCATGATGAAGGCTAACTTGCTCCTCCTTATCGACCTTAGGGCTTGGTGGCGGGTCGCTGATTAATGCGGGTGTGTTTCTCGAGGCAGACCAGGGGACGTTGCAGATGAGCCCTTGGCCGATTGAGATCAGAGGCAATCCGTCTGAACTTCAACCCTGTGGGTACCGATTCTTGGGGATGAGTTGTTTTCAGCTGCAAACTAAGAGAAGACACCAGACTACGCCCGTGCAGCAACCATGTTGCAACCGTCGCAGTATCCCCTCGATCATCCACGTCCTAAAAAGCTGGATCATCTACAGGAGCACTCAAGTTTGTTAGGTCACCACAAAAACTTTTATCGTGTCCCGGTGACGACTTTCTTCCACAGTGGCCGAAACCACGTTGGTGTTCAAATGAATGCAAATACTGGATCCGGGCACGAGTGCACAGGGCAGAACGACGGGTCAAAGAACTCGGTCCCGGCAACTTATCTCGCCGATGCCTGGTACTGGGGCGCGGAGATATTTTGTGGGTGCGAAGTGCGATACGTTGAAAAAGCCACTGATGGAACAGGGTACGTAGTGTACTTCGCTCTACATACGCCCGGGAGAACAGAGTTTCAAGACGAGTTCGGAAATCAGCTGTTTTGGATCAAGGCAGTAAGTCATACTGCCATATATAGCGTGGCATCTAGTAACGTCTAGAGCAGAAGGAGTGGTGCTTCCTCGGAGCTGGAGCCATGGGAACCACAGAGATTCTCTTGCGATCGAAAAGAAATGGACTTCCATCATCTCCGATGGTGGGGAGAAACATGACTGGCAATGGAGGCATGCTGATCTTTGGTGGGCATACCCTTTTGAAGATAATGGAGGACTGAGTTTGATGTTGGAGGATATAGGATATAACGGTAAATCTGGCATCAACGGGCTTTCGGGAGATCACTCAGATTCGACAATCAAGACAGGACCGACCGTCACCGGCATAATCGACAACCGAGAAAACGATCCGTCAAAGAACCCGCTAAAAGGCTATGTCATCGAAGATGGCTGCATTCCCCAGCCGTGCGCCCCCGTTATCCAGATGATGCTGATGGCACAAACCTTTCGCCAGGAGGTGATCAGCGTACTCTGGCATCCTCATAGACAGATTGGGAAAGCAGTAGCGGCCTTTAAGTCCATGGTAATGGGGCCGTACACACCTCAGGGGGCTATCCAAAGAACATCTACATATCTCGTCATGTCCCATGATAGCAACGAACTGACGCTAACTCTCAAGGGAGACAAGCTGTACTTTCGAGGACCAGCAGCTGGCGGTTCCATAATGCTGAAGAATATCCAAACGGCTTTAAGCCGAGTATTGGGTCATATCAGTGCGAGCATGGGTTATTCGTACTTCTACGGTAGATCACACCCGGTGCTGTGGGGAGTAAATACTCATCTGGGTGACAGGTCGCAATCAGGAAGAGGTTACAGTCCACGTCCTTGGAGGGGCAAACATGAGCCGAAACGGAACTGGGCGAGGAGGAGTGACGAATCACCGGGGTGAGGTCTTTACTGGTCATGGGAGTGAGGTGTATCCCGGGCTTGTCTGCTGCGATGGCTCTGTGATCACGACTTCCCTGGGTACGCCAACCCTCGAGCTGGTTGCTGAGGACGAACCGATGTTGACTTTGTCTAGGAGCAAACCCTCTTGCCACCATTACTGCTCTCGCAGAGAGATCTATTGCCTTACTAGCGGATGAACATCGGATTCCCATCGATCTGAAGACAACCAACGGGGACCTGGACAGGGACAGTATCCCAAGGGCAGCCGAGCGACCGAAGTCCCCCTCCAGAAATAGGACCTTCACATCTATCGGATGGCAGTTTACGGAAGTTCTCGAGGGATACACCGCCACCCAAAGAAATATCGTGGATTTTGCGGCATCCGAGGCTATGGGAAAGGGCTCCTCGTCTGCCATGAAAATGTTCCTCACGGTCGAAATCGGCCACGGTCCCTCTGGAACTGGATACGAGGGGCGATGCACTGGGACAGTTTCATGTCGCGCATTATCAAGCCGTACGCTGAAGGTCGCCAGCGGCACAGTGCGATTCTTTCTAAAGGAGAAAATCCGCACAGACTCGACTACACTGGCGTACTCAATGCGCCTTATCTCCGTCGAAGGTCCAGAGTACAGTCTTGAAGCACACAAGCAGATAAATTCACAGGCTTCTCTATCTATTCGTAACATGTGGAACGCGACAACGACCGTCAACGTCGTAATTCGTCAGACTGATGGAGCTCATGTTGGAGCCGGGGTGTTGCGCATCTCCCTGGGTTCTTTCTACCGACAGATGCGATCGTTTCGCATGACAAGTTGTTTGACCCTGAAGACGATTCTCGCGTTGCTTATCTTCTTAGCTGTCTTTGCACTCCACCTTCTCGTCGTTTTTCTCCGCCCGATCGCGCCATCCTGGGGGTTTGGCTCGTCTAGAGCTGGTTTCATTAACCCTCCCAACCGGCCTTCGAGTATACTCACCATCGATGCCAAGGACGGTGTCAAGACTACTCTGGAAGTCTATGAGCCTCGGCCGGTAACCCATGAGGCTCGCGCATCCGGTGCGCATTCACCCCCTATCCTCTTCCTTCCGGGAATCACAGGGATCGGAGCAGCCCACAGTATCTATACCCTCCCGTTTCAAAAGCGCAATATGGTGGACTACTTTACGACCCGAGGGAGCCGATGCTACGTTCTGACCCCTCGCTGGAGCTGCGAAGCGCGCGTCGCAGAGGAATGCACCGTGTTCGATGCCCGCCTGGATATCGCAGCGGCGCTACAGCACATTAACCACGCAGAGTCCCAGCCGCCTTATATCGTCGCGCATTGTCAAGGATCCGTCGCCCTTGGCATGGGGATATTAGACGGCGTCATAGACCGCAGTCACCTGTTAGGAATAACGGCGAACTCAGTCTTCATTAACCAGGCATTCGGATACTGGAATTCGATCAAGGGCGCCAGTCCAGTGCTTATCCGTCTCTACGAGTTTCTGGACGGACAGTACTTCCCTATCGCCTTCAATAAGAGCAGGGACCTTCTCCAGCGAATCCTTGATCTGGTCCTACGGTTGTATCCGGTCCAACGGCGTCGAGATATTTGTTCCTCGGCGGCGTGCCATCGCACGTCGTTTGCGTTCGGATTGCTCTGGAACCACGAGAACCTCGATGCGCACATTCATGACAACGTTGACCAATTCTTTGCGGGCACACACACGAAGCTCCTTGAACACCTCGTGCGCATGGGCTCTCGGGGACAGTGTTTGGATAACCAACTCAACCCGTTGTTGAACTCCCGTAGTCTGCAGCGGCTGAAGGGCGTGCCGGTTATGTGGATGTCGGGTACCGAGAATGAGGTCTTTCGTCCGGAGTCCACCCTTCGAGACTACGAGCTTCTCCGCGGTGAGTTTGGGGAGGGGCTCTACCAGCGGTTTTTGGTTGAGGGCTACGGCCACTTGGACCCCATTGTTGGGAAACACGCGGCAGATGATGTGTACTGGCGGGTCTGGGAGCATTTCCGATGGTGTGCTGAGTATTATCAAGAGAGGGGGGATTGCAAGAGAGATGCTGTAGAAGAGACATTACCGTATATATCATGAAGAAAGGTACGCTATGCAGGCTAGACTATCTATATACAGTACAGTACAGTGCAAGGGATGACATGACGCTCAACCGGGATTACATGATGCAAATTAATTAAAACAGAGATTCCATCAGCCACACGGCCGCCGTGAGTCCCAACAGATAGGCCCCCGTTGTGGCTGTCAGCCTCGTGGACGCGCCCTTCTCGGCAGTCTTGCGCACCGCGAAGCGCATCTCGTTGTTTCCAAAGTCAAACACCGAGACGACGCTCCTCAGGAATGGGAGACCCAGGATGAAGTAGTCCGAAGTGGTCTGGTTGCCGCCCAGGTCGATGGACAGACCGGGGGCGATGCCGGACAAGCAGAAGTCGTCCACGGTGGTGAACAGGATGAGATCCGCGGGATCCATGGTGAAGTTGGTGCCGCCGAGCTGCACGCTGACGGCGGGCGGCGTCGCGGTGCACTTCACCACGTATCCTCCCTGCTGCTCGTCGTATGTGCCGGGGGGGTCGAACAGCTTGTTGATCTGCTCGGCCAGGTGCTCGGGGAAGGTGTTGACGGGGGCGCCCGAGTCGACAATGGCCTGGAACGCGGTGGCGTTGGTGCTGGTGCCGTAGTCGACCTCCTGGACGGTGGTGGCCCAGTAGACGCGCCGCTTGGTGGTCAGGTTGGCGAGTTCGGCGGACTGGTAGAACTCGACGGGCACGGTGACATAGTCGCCCTCGACGTCGACGGGGGGCAGGCCGCCCAGGGTCAGGTAGCCGGCGGCGTCCTTGGACTGCTCGTCGCTCGACAGGCGGTCGAGCGCCAGGCTGAAGTACGGGCTGGTGAGGTTGCGCTGGTACATGCTGACGAACAGCGGGTTGTAGGGCTGGCGCTCGTCCTCGGTGAACAGGCCCGGCTCCGAGTCGGTGGCGTTGGGCCTGTACGCGCTGGTGCCAAAGGGATACGCCATGCCCATGATGCCGCTGCCCCCGAAGCCCATGGGTTCCGAGGCGTTCACGACGGCGAACTTCTGCTTGGTGACGGTGATGTCGCCCAGCGCGATGTCCTCGTAGCCCATCTCTCCGGTGGCGCGCCCGGCCCCGTAGGCCGCGACAAAGGCCTCCGCGGGGATCGCCTGGTAGCTCTTGGTGGGCTCGTAGAGAGCGGAGTCGTCCCAGCCGCAGTTGCTCTGGGCGACGAATTGGTTGTTGTAGATACACTCGAAGTCTTCTCCGACCACCACCAGGTCGCTGCTCCCCGTGTCGACCAGGACCTCGAAGCTCTTCCCACCGACCGAGAGGTCCACGTTGTATCGGAGCCCATAGTTCCTGCCGAGCAACGGCACATCGACCTTGGTCGAGGAATCATCGCGTCGGTTGAGGGGGGTGGTGAGGGCGGTCGCCGCCACGAGCAGCGGGCTCGCGGTGGCCAGCGTCTGGACGAGGTGCATGTCGGGGGGGGGTCGTCGGGTTGAGATGGAGGGGAAAGATGCGATGGAGGAGGAGAGCAGCTCAGCCGGGGGAGGCGTTGGGATTATTATAGGCGCGTCCCAAATGCGTTGGTTGGAGCCATGACAGCGCGATCAGTGATCACAGCCTCAACGCCACGACCTTGGCCCTGATGGCAGTGGAGCACTCCGCGGTCGTTCCTCGATTTTGTTTGGAGAATCCCAGGGCTGCAGAGCCCGAGTAGTAATCGGATTCCGAAGCGACCCAGCAGGGCTGAGCCAACTCCCAACCCAACTGTGCCGGTGATTTGCCTCTGATTGGACTGAGCAAAATCCACCGTTGGCTCCAACTTCCAAGGGCGATTTTAGCACCAATCACAAGCCTGCACTGCGCTATTTTGGTCTCCAGGCGTGGCTCGGCCTTCCTTCGCCCGGATTTCCCTTTCTTTCTTTCCCCCTTTTTCCACCGTCTCAGGGCTTGCCCTCGTCAGCCTCATCCTTCGCTCTGTTAGTCAAGCATTTGTGGCTTTGATCTCAACCCAAGTTAGCCCTTAGCACCAGTGAGGAGAGCACCAGCGAGGGGAGCTTCAATGATGACACTTAGTACTTCACACCAGTTATGGTCAACTCGTCGCAGCGTCGCACAGACTGTCCGATTCTGATTCTGATTGACTCAGCCTCTGCATCAGGGCGTCCTGATGACTACACAGCCTCTATATCAGGGCGTTTCTAGAACTCTTCTGCTACATGTCTCTGTCGAGGTTGAAGGCCTAACATCCAATTCAATTCCAAGCTTCAAGCTTCAACGCACGGCGAGAAACCTCTTTCGAGAAAGCTTCCGTCCCCACTTGATCCCGTATCCCAACATTATTAATAATGAGATTAAAATTGTCTGCGGTCCTTCACTCACACGGCGGGTGCTTCGTCCGAGTGGGCGTGTCTCAGGTTAAAAACCTGGTCCACGCTTCACCGAAGAGGGCCAGCCATAGGAAAGCAAGGAAACACCCCCTCCATAGCATGCTTTAAAATTTCCCACACGCATCTATAGACTCTACTACAGGCCACAGCACTGGAATGCAGAATTTCTCCGGCTCCCCCGCAGTATTAACTGCCGGTTGTCCACCTATCGGCACTGACGGGGCAGCCATTCTGCACCCTCAAGAGTCAACAGTAACACTAGCAGATGGACATGCTCCATGATGTGACAGGGACAGTCCAGATCGAGAGATTTCTCCGGCCCACCAATCGGAATGGTTCAGCCTATCAACTTTGCGGGGGCACTTAATGTATCTGAAATGACAGTCGTATACGGAGAGCGCCACCCGAAGGTATCGGATGTCTTCCGGGAAAACACAACCTCTGCATCGAGCATGCGTGGTCCATATGAGGCCAGCTATAAAAGGAGTGAGATGCCCGTCGGGGTCGTCAGTGAATCGTGGAGACAGAGAATCTACCGCAATCCAACCCCCCCTCCCCTTGGACTGGACTGAGTCACCATGAAACTTGCTTCTTTCCTTCTTCTGGCCGCCACTGGCGCCAGCGCCATCAGCGTCTCCGGAGCCGCAGAGGGCTTTGCCAAGGGAGTGACTGGAGGTGGCAGTGCTACTCCAGTCTATCCAAGCACCATCAGTGAGCTGGTCTCCTATCTCGGTGATGATTCCGCACGGGTGATTGTCCTGTCCAAGACGTACGGCCAGATTCCTGATATTGCCCCCAGACGGATCCGATCTGACTGACTGACTCGCTCGCAGCTTCGACTTCACCGGAAGCGAGGGAACGACGTCGGCCACTGGATGTGCGCCCTGGGGTACCGCATCCGCCTGCCAGGTGGCTATCAACAAGGATAACTGGTGTGGCAACTATGAGCCCAACGCTCCCTCTACCTCGGTTAAATAGTGAGTATCCTGCTCCAGGATGTCCGGATGACCTGGAGACACTGACCAAGAGCGTGCAGCGACAATGCCGGAGTACTCGGAATCACCGTCAAGTCTAACAAGTCCATCATCGGTGACGGAACCAAGGGTGTGATCAAGGGCAAGGGTCTGCGCATTGTCAGCGGTGCCAGCAACGTCATCATCCAGTGCGTCTATCTCCTTCGACCGTTCGGCCTACCCCGCTAAAACCGTTTAGAAACATTGCCATCACCGACATCAACCCCAAGTACGTCTGGGGTGGTGATGCGATCACTCTCAACAACGCCGATATGGTGTGGATCGACCACGTCACGGTCAGTGGGATTTGGCCCTAAAACTCAAGCAAGCAAGGGAGAAAGAGAGATAAACTAACTCTGATACACAGACCGCGCGCATCGCCCGCCAGCACCTCGTCCTCGGAACCAGTGCCTCCAACCGCGTGACCGTCTCGAACAACTTCTTCAACGGCGCCAGCACGTACTCCGCCACTTGCGACGGTTACCACTACTGGGGTATCTATCTCGATGGCTCCAACGACATGGTCACCATGAAGGGCAACTACATCTACCACTTCAGCGGCCGGGCCCCCAAGGTCGGAGGCAACACCCTCCTCCACGCCGTAAGTCAACCACTCAAATGAACACCCAGAACCCTTTCCGCGCCTCCTAACTCCGCTTCAGGTCAACAACTACTGGTACGACTCGACTGGCCACGCCTTCGAGGTCGGCTCCGGCGCCTATGTCCTGGCCGAGGGCAACATCTTCCAGAACATTGCCACCGTCGTCGAGTCCCCCATCAGCGGCAAGCTGTTCACTTCTCCCAATGCCAACACCAATGCCGTCTGCAAGACCTATCTCGGTCACACCTGTGAGGTCAATGGATTCGGCAGCTCTGGCACCTTCAGCCAGGCCGATGAGGGCTTCTTGGCCAACTTCCAGGGCAAGAATGTCGCCTCGGCGTCTTCCTACTCCTCGGCTCAGAGCAGCGTCGTCGCCAATGCTGGCCAGGGTAAATTGTAAGAGGCTGTTCGAAGCTTTCTCTGTGCACCCTGTCTACTATGATATGCTTGGGGAACAGTTGAAGAGGTCTCGACAAAGAAAAGAGTGCGTTTTAATATTCAAGTGCGACCGGGATTACTATTACTATCTTTCATCGCCTCTGTCCCCTCAACAGCGCCCTCTGTCTATTATTTGTGAGCCGAAAGGTGGCTTTCATTATTATGTATTTAGTCAAGCGCAGCTAATTGCGGCATAATAGTATCTGTAGTCTCATATAATAATCAAATTAATCCTAATACCCATGATATACTTGAAACGAAGCGACTCCAGGCAACAGAATGAAGGGGACAGTTCCAGATCGCCGATGTGAATTTAGTTCTCTGATTATATATACTTTGCAAGCCATCTACACAACCTGGTGATTAAGCTACACCGCAAGTCCTTAAGCGAGTCAGTTCCGCTGGTTCCCTAGCCCAGAGTGATCAGATCGTGATACAAGTTACAGTATACCAATCCATATTCATATCAACCGGAGCCAAAAGTCGACCTAGTAGAATTGGCCTGAACTCATCATGTTTACCTCCAAAGTTGGGAATGCAGGTGATTGGGAGTCGAGTCATGTCAGTGACTTTCCTTGAATGGAATAGCGGCAGCATCACCTGATCAGCCACCAGAAGAGGATACTCATGCCTCAGGCTCCAAACTAATCAACCAATCATGATGTTCTACTTCTCAGTATCCTACCAGAAACTCTCTCCACGGGTTTCTTGGAACCTCTCGAAAGATCATCTTTTATGATAATTCCTCTAAAACAACGTACGATCATATTACAGGCTTATGTTTAGGGTGCTCTTTGGCTCTTTGGCAGAATTTCTTGCATACGTTCGACGACCACGGTACTGATTCAGGTGTATGTGCTTCGCCTCACTGGGAAGATGATATGTGCCTTTACCTGTCCATGCCAATGTTGGAATTGAGATATCAGCAACAGCCGCTACGACCCATTCGCTTCAAATTGCACTTTCTCCTTGCACAATATCACGGGTTCCACTCCGAAACCTTATGTCCGGTTGCCTTTCTTTGGTCTCGGTGGATCAGCCAATGACTCTTTGAGGTGGCTTGAAACGTTAGATGGGGGAGGTTGAGCGCAGCCTGTGGGGGATTCTTGTGAAGAATAGCAACGTCGACCGGAATATTCAACTCTGACATTTCGGGGAAAGGAGGCGCCTCTGGGTAACTGGAAGCTCGCGGTGATCCCGAAATTATCGCCATAGATACCTAGTGTATCAAATGCACGACCCCGTGGAGAATAATTCGACAGGTCAACTCCTTGGGATGACGAGGCCATGCAATACGAGCTGAAGAAGTCAATGACGGGTCTCTCGAGGCAAGAACCGCCGACTTGGCGGTAGTGAGACAGCCACCACAAGCCACGTTTTGATAGCTGACCCCGATGGTTCGTGATGAGGGCTGCCCGTGCTGCTGGAGGAGCTGGCGGGACGTGCCTCAAAAACGCAAATTGCTGCCGTCTCAGCTATGCCCCAGTCACGCTGCTCTGGTCTGACTTGCGCACCTGAATTGAGTTTCCAGTTGCTAACAGAGGCGCCGAGGGGTGCAAGATCCTGGCCTCGGTCACAAACACTGGGCGCTTCAGCCCCTCGCTTCAGCCCGCCACGTTCGTGTTTGTCCACTGTTGTTCTCGGATGGAATGAGATGAGCTGAAGCGGGAAGTTAGACATGAGCTGAAGCTCGAAGATAGATATGTTCGTAGCGGAAGAAAGTTCCGGAATGGTATAAGTAGGGCCCATTGCCACGATCAAACATGATATTCAACATCCACTGTATCGAGCACACATCTTCCGCTTCTTGATCCCCCCCCCCCGAACTACCTTATAGCCATATTCTTTAGAAATTCATCATGGCAACTGACGAACCTGCAACCCAAGATCTAACAGCCCAAGATCCAGCGGTCGAGGCAGCAGTCGAGGCAGCCGCCGACCCGATCCCCATCTATTACCAAGATACCGTCCGCTTCAAGACCCTGGACGGGAAATATTTTCAAGTTGTCGTTGAGCCCACCGGAGCCTGCTGGCTGACCGTGGTCGACGAGCCCACAGAGGATTGCAACTTCTTGATCCGAAACTGGGACTACGACGATACGGACAATCTGAACTTCAGCGGCAACGAGGATGCAGACACACCGGACTGTCATGGGAACTTCCGCTTGATCCACCGAGACACGCGCCCAGTCGGAAATTTGGGGGATGGATACTGTGTGTCTATGTCAAACTATGCACCCAACGTCAACCTGGCGTACTGGGGTGTCCCATGGGACAGAACCTACGATTTGGAGACCTTCACTCTATTCGCAACATTATGGCCATCGTCTGATGGCAGGGTCAACAGTGGCGATCACGTCAAAATCCGAAACATGATCGGTGCAAAGAAGGTTCCGCCTCTTGGGGGGGTTGGCCAATACCTGACAGTTGGTGATATTGATGGAGTGCCCCGAGTAATTGGAAGCTATCATCAATATGAAAATGGCCATGAATTTGTCATCGAGAAAGTGCCGTAGCCTTGAATGCCGGCACTCCTACTGTGACAGGGTGGACTGTCTGAACTCTCTCCATCCTCGGATGGCATTTATTCCGCTTTTCCTTCGTCTGTCTTTCTGTTTCTATTGATAGTTTTAAGTGAACCTTGGTCCGAATGCAACGCTTGCTACTAGTATTCTTGTACAGCCGTAGCTAACACTGACGACTCGGTTCAAAAAAAACTGTGCCAAAAGGCCGCCGAGATATATTGATTTAACCTCTCGTGACGCCGTTGCGAAACGTAGAAGGATTGCGTTCAGGGATCTGCCTCAAGTCTGCTGAACCTCGGCGGAAGGCCGTCGAGCCGCTGATTCTCGTCGCCATTTATGGCCCCACAGATAAACTGCCCAGATGCAAGGACTGAAGCAAACCCACAGACCTGCCATGAACGTCCCAGTCCAGCCGATTCCGATGCGCTCGATCAAAGGGATGGCCAGTGCGGTGGTCCCAGCACCCAGCAAACAGCGCAACAGGTTGTTGGCAGCCACTGCGGTTGCCGCACTTTGTCGATGGGTGTCTAGGATCAAGGTGCTCAGGCTTGAAAATGCCGCGGTGGTTAGATGGCCGGTGAAGAACAGCATCACCAAAGGCCCGGCTAATGCGGTACGGTACTGCATGACCCAACCGTAGGCGATAACGCAAAGCGCAGCACCATAGATGAGGGGGATGGTGATTGTTAGGCGCGCGACTTCGACATTAAACTCGCGAATGTCCTGCTGCCGGTTCTTCACGATGGGTAGATTTTGACGCTTGGCCTCTCGCCTGAAATTCCAGTCTAGGAGATATCCGCCCGTCCAGCGTGACGTAAGGGTGCCGAATCCCAGTGGCAAGTAGCACAACCCTACCTGAATCGCATTGAAGCCGAACCGGCTCTCTAGCTCTGAGGATAAAGTGCTCATCACAGCCATGTAACCGGCATAGAGCAGTGCGCCATACACCAGAACGAGACCACTCTCCTTCTCCATGGCGATACGGGCCGCTTCCAGAGGACTAGGGCGCCGCCTGCTTGCTGTCAAGGTCGTGGGTTCCGTGGTGCATGTCCGACTATTCTCTCCCTTTCGGAGACTATCTCGAATGACCTGCCACAGCGGCCGATTCCACTTAGAGGGCATGATGGACCCATTCCCGACGACCGCTCGACAGGTCTCCGGCAGCACCATGATGATAAATAAGAGGAACGTGGTGGAGAAAATGACGAGAAACCAGAAGATCGACCGCCAGCCGAGATATCCAGCCAGCAACCCCCCAATTACGGGGCCCAGCGCCGGACCTAGGGTCACCCCCATGCTGGCGTACCCAATGTATTTGCCTCTTTCCGCTCGGGTGACGATGTCTGCAGCGGCTGCACTACCCAGGGCAATGGTGCCACTACTCCCCGAGGCCTGGAGACAGCGGAGGGCCAGGAGCGCTGCGTAGTTATTCTGCAACGCAAGGCCGATATTCGCCGCCAGGTAGAGGCCGAAGCAAATCAGGTACGCCGGTCGTCGGCCATGGATATCCGAAAAGCTGCCAATAAACGAGGGTGTCAGGCCTTGGAATATCTACCGGGTAGACAATAGGTTCAGTGGAGTGACTCGGCGCAATCGCTGGGCTGACTGACCTACCAGATAGGACGTGACTGTGAGGTTGATCAGCGTCATGGATACATGCATGTCCCTAGAGAGCGCTGGGAGGGCTGGCCAGTAGACGCTGGTGGAGAAGGGGGAGATCAAGGCGGCAAACGAGACTGTCACGATGATGAAGATCTTCTGGCGCTCCGAGTAGACCGAGTATGGGGTGTCATCTTCGGGAATGGGGCGGTTGATGTCTTGTTTCTCAGGATCCGCAGATTGAGGCTGAATGCGCGACATGATGCCGGTTCGTCTATTCTTCCATGTTTGTTGTCTTTACTTTGGGCCGCCGATTCTTGTTTTATACCAGGGGAGCCGTTTCCGGCCCGTTCACGGCATTCCCTGCGGGGTCAACCCGGTTCAGGCTTTGAACTCCGTTCAAGTCAATCAACTTGGTATAGGGTAGACACTGTACCTAGGTGGGAATATCTCGATCCTCGGCCTGTATGTCTAACCAACAGAATCCCGTACAGCTATATAAGCAGACGTCATATAATAGTCCTTAAGTTGGTTCGGTATACTCCCCCTTTCGGGGTTAAGCGAGGGATGATGCATAAACGGGTGCACATCCGCTGAGCAACCTATACACCGTTATGCACACACTAACCACAAACAGGTGAAAAGGTCAACACCTCCCGAGTTCATTAGGGAGATTTCCCAAAACCCCCCTGAGCGAGGGGGAGATTCGCCACTTGCCCTGGACCGCCGCAACCCAACCCCATCGATCGGCCGTCTTTTTATATTATGTCATTTTCTACCTCTATTTGCTGATATATAATCCAATTTCAATATACATATAGAGCCGAGAGAATCGTACTCCCAATGCAGGTGCTGCTTGGTGCGTGCGAGCCCTGCCGTGCCCGCAAGAGGAAATGCGATCGAGCAATCCCCACCTGTGGTCTGTGCAGCAAGTATGTCATGCTGACTATTCTAACTACGAGGACCTCATTGGCCTGACCGAGTCCAGGAGATCCATCCCTTGCAGCTACAGCCCCTACCGTGACCGTCACTCCAATAATCCCCCGGGAAGCAAGCTGATAGCCCAGGATTCGGAGCTGCGGGGGCTCACCAGTGATCGGTTATATTATGCCTGGGCCGTCTGCTCCCCGAGGGTTCCGGAATCGTATCCCATCACCGCTCGATGGTATATGCCACGGTTGATTCGACATTGTGAGTCCCTCTGTTGCCATGCCATCTCGGCTGTTCGCCCCCCCCCCCCTGACCGCGTATAGTCAGCGAGGGACTCGGCGTGTCGCGTATCCCCGTCGACACGGACAGTACCGCATATAAGCTGCAGACAGTCTGGGTCCAGCATGCGCTGACTGATCCCTGCCTCTTTCACGCCACCCTGTTCGCTGGAGCCTCTTACTCAGACCTCCTATGCGGGCAAGGCCAGAGTGCTTTTACCCTCTTCCATCAGAATGAGGTAATCAGGCTGGTGAACGAGCGGCTGTCCGATCCTCGCTGGGCGCTCGATGATCGGACACTGCTCTCTATTGCCCCACTAGCGCTATTTGCAGTGAGTCGCGCTATCTGTTCTTTTCTGCCTGTTATCTAAGCGCCCTCCGCGCCCGCCGCAGCGAATTTGCAAACTGATGGAGCTTCTCTGACAGAACCTGAGTGGCAATCGCGCGGCATCTGAGATCCACCGCGCCGGGCTCTGGAGGATGGTCGAACTCCGGGGTGGCCTGGACCACTTGGGGATGGGTGGCCTCGTGGCGACATTGGTCCAGATGTACGTGGAACAAGCGCTACCCATCCACAGTGACCGTGTCTGACTCGTGACGTGTAGGAACAAAATCGTCCATACGATTGTTTTCGATGCTGAGCCGGGCTCTTCGACAGCAGAATTTTCCAGCACGCCGCCGGTCGGCCTGGAATCTCGAATCCTAGAGGCGGATACTGTTACAAGCCCCAGAGCGAAAGCCACCATGCTTCATCTCCAGCCTCTTTTCCAGGATATCTATAATTTCAAGCTTCAGCTCAGATGCCAAGAAGACCGCCAAGCGCCGGATGGATGGGAATACGATGGCTGGAGCTTAGCCACTGCACCATATGTTTCTCCGGCCGCCGACGACCCGATCTACTCCTGCTCTTACCTCGCGACTGTGATATTCTGGACTCTCGTAGGCAGAGGGCCCGGCGGCGCGACACCGCAGACCAACATCCAGGACCTTGTGCTCAACCTGAAAGCCTCGTTGGCCCTGACCGATGATGAGATCTGGCTACGGTACTTCCCTGCGGCTTACACCTGGGTCTGTCTGCTGGGGGCAGCGCTCGCTAATGACACTGGCTCGCGGATCTGGTTTTACTTCAAACAATCCTCAGCCGTGCGAACGCTCGATAGACGCGATGGCTCCCCTTTCTTAAAAGATCTGTGGTCACATTACTCTTGGCTTCGACACATGAGGATATCCACAGGATAACTTGGATATAGACATGGAGCTACTTGGGTATTATTTCCCTCGGCTATAGACTAGAAATTAGGGGGGTTGTTCTTGAACGATATGCGTGAACTAGACTGGGTTCTTCTTCGTCAAAGGCTTTTGGATGACGAACAGGGGACTTTATCGGGGAGGCCCAGGGCTATATTCCGCCTTGTCGAACACTTCTGGAAGTTTAGGAATCACCAGGGTCAATGTACGACCGCCATCATGATATCAGGACACCCACGCCATGCTCTGGATCGGCTTGCTCGAGACTTTCGGATCTACGACCCGCAATCGCTTGCGTATTGCCTTGTACACTCATCAAGGCCGGCCGGTCATTTCTTCGCTCCACAGGGCACGTGATGACTGTGTCAGAGCACGGGGGATTCGGTCATCTCCATGGTTGATGGTCTTAGTCGATTTTTTTTTGGGCAGAGTGTACCCCGTACCACAGTGGGAGGCTATAATTAGTATCCATGATACCCGCAGGACGGCCTTCAGCAAGCGAATTAGATAATGTGGATCCTCAAAGATGTTAGCCGTGCAAGCCGTTTCGCCATTATTGATCTTGCTTACGGTGGCTTAGTGACCGCTAGCCCGCCACCGTGACGTAGATAAGAGCTTGAGATAGCTTAGTATTAGCAAATTATGGATTGGTAGCTGGTCTTCCAGCATTCTCAGTATATAAAGAAAGCACCCCTCTCGACGACAGGTGTGGTTCCCAATCTATCAACCGGTATGAATGCTGACAGTGTCTGGACATGTCCTGGATCCTGATCGCCCTTGTCGGGCCTTTAGTCCTCTTCCTTCTTAAAAGAATCTTGATCCAGAGCCCCAAAAATGCGCCTCTCCCTCCGGGCCCAAAGCCCTTGCCATTGGTAGGAAATGTCCGCGATCTGCCTGCTCCAGACAAACCAGATTGGCTGCATTGGCTGAAGCACAAGGAGCTCTACGGTAGGCTTAGACACCCAAGTCCGTACAGTCATATAGATCGGACGTGAAAGTGATTCGCGTTTAATTTAGGCCCCATCAGCACGGTGTCAGTATTCGGCCAACGGGTCATCGTTCTCAATGAGGCGAGGCTGGCCCACGAGCTGCTGGAGAAGCGATCTGCAGTACACTCCGATCGCCCGGAGATGCTGTTTGCTAAGCTGTGCGGCTACCCCTTCGCTGCCGGGCTGGTGTCGCCGTGAACTAACTTTATCTAGCGCTGGCTGGGGAGATGGCCTGGCTTTGCTGGAGTATTCTAAGCGCTTCCATGCCTACCGCCGAAACCTGCATCGCGAAATTGGCTCCAACAGTGCCGTGGCCCGGTTCAACTCGACTCAGGAGGTCGAAGTGCGTCGTTTTTTGCTGCGGTTGATTGACCACCCGCGGGACCTTGTGCAGCATGTGCGAAAGTATCGGAATCCCCGCCTCCTGCCCTTGTCCTGGGAGTCGCACTAAGCCCCCTGCTCTCTGCCAGATTAGCCGGAGCGGTGATACTCAAGATCACATATGGGTATTCCATTGACCCTCACGGTCGAGATCCGCTTGTCGACCTGGCGGACGAAGCTGTCGACAATTTCTCGCTTGCGGCGCGCCCAGGAACGTGGCTGGTGGACTTTGCCCCGTTCTGTATGTTGTTCCAAGCTTTGCCTGGCTTTTTGCTTTGACTAGCAGCTGACCAGTCGCACCAGTAAGGCATATCCCTGCCTGGTTCCCCGGAGCAGGCTTCCAGCGCACTGCCCACATTTTCCGGAAACGCACCCAGGCGCTGAGCGATGTACCCTTTGCATTTGTGAAGGGCCAGATGGAGCAGGGGAGCTTCGAGCCTTCCTACGTATCGAATCTTCTTGAGAAGCAGGCGGTCGTGGCTGGTTCGCCGGAGGAAATCGCGATCAAGTGGTCGGCAGCCAGTCTCTATGGTGGAGGAGCTGACACGGTAAATCGGCCCTTCCTTGGATGTAACTCGGGGCAGCTTCAACTAACGACACCAGACTGTCTCGGCCATCACTTCCTTCTTCCTCGCCATGGCACTGTTCCCCGACGTCCAGCGGAAAGCGCAAGAGGAGATCGACCGCGTTGTTAGCCCCGACCGATTGCCCGGCTTTTCTGACCGTGAGGACCTGCCGTATGTGAACGCGCTGGTGAAGGAGGTCTTGCGCTGGCACCCTGTTGGGCCGATGGGAGTGGCTCACCGGTCCATGGAAGATGACATCTGCAGTGGATATTTCATCCCGAAGGGGTCCATCATTCTGGCAAATATCTGGTACGTCATGAGGGTTTGCCGGCGCGCATTGAATCTTATGCATCTATAGGGCATACTGTCACGACCCTAACGAATACGCGGACCCCATGGCATTCAGGCCTGAACGATTCCTGGGCGAAACCCCCGAGCGCGACCCCCATTATATCACGTTCGGATATGGGCGTCGGGTCTGTCCCGGCCGCGCGATGGCGGAGGCCAACATCTATCTTACGGTTGCGCAGTCCCTGGCAACACTACGTATCGCGAAGCTAGTGCGCGATGGCCAGGAGGTGGATATCATCCCCGAGTTCCTGCCTGGAGTGATCAGCCACCCTGCCCCATTCGAGGTCAGCATTGGCCTGCGAGCTGAGCAGTATGGGGGAATGATTAGGTCGGTGGAACGAGACCATCCTGGACGAGAGGACCATGCCGGAATCCTACGCGGGATGTCTTTTGATTAGACGAGTACATCCATATCAGCGTATCTTTTAACAGCATCATGGCTGGTAGATCTTGGATAATGGGTGCTTTTTGACAGTTTGGTGTTTGAGCTACAAACAACGACGAGTAAGAGCACGATAGAAGCTTCATATTCTTATCACTTGCCACATTGCCATCGCGTAGCCGGGTTATAGCGCTGCCTAATAGATTAAGAGGCATCGATTAAAGAGTCGGAGCTGTTAACTTCCCACCCTCACCTGATTCCTGTGGGTCGCGACCGTATTAAGGTGGCCGGCCGGAAAGCAGTTCCGTGATCTCTTCGCCACCGAGCAACATCGGGACTCCTCCGAGTAGGAAACGATATCTGGACCTTGAAAGACATCAGGATGACACTGAGATAAAGGGGGCCATCAAATGGAAGCGGGGTAACTGGATTGTGGCATGTGCGACGCGCAGGGATGGCGTGATTCACTGACTCACCTCTCGACTTGGACCACAACACTCGAATAATATCATCCAAACAACTTAACATCTCTCAATATACCAGTGGACGACCATGTCAACCGAGGAGGAAAACGAAAGCACCGCCCCCCTGCTGGCAGATCCCTCGTCGCCCAATTACGGGGGAACTGCTGCACCGGGGAGCTCAACGCCACCCGCCCACCAAGGCTCCTTCAAGCGCAACCTGGGCGCGATCGAGGCGTTTGGCATCATCATCAGTATTGTGATTGGGAGTGGCATTTTCACCTCACCGGGCGCCATCGACAGCAATGTCCCATCCCCGGGAGCGGCTCTGGTGGTGTGGCTGGTGGGAGGCATCCTGGCCTGGACCGGAGCAACGACCATGGCCGAACTGGGGACAGCCATTCCAGGCGAGGGTAAGTGGCTCCTCTCTCGACTGGCGGGGATAGAGATCCTGATCGTGATTCTGGATAGGGGGCGTTCAGCCGTATCTGCAATACGTCTTTGGCGACATCTTCGGCTTTCTGGCCGCGTGGACGTGGATCATTGCCGTGATGCCCGCCACTCTGGCCATCTTAAGCATCGTGTTCGTCGAGAGTATCTACTCGGCCGCGGGCATCACGGATCAGTCAGACAGCGCTCTGCACAAGCTCCTGTCCGTCCTGGTTTTGCTCGCCATATCCCTGGCCAATTCCATCAGCACCAAGGTAAGCACCCGACTGAACGGAGTGTTTGTCACTACCAAGTTTTTGGCTATTCTGGCGGTCGTGATAGCGGGGATTGTCGTTGTCCTTCGCTATGTGGTGAGTCCCCCAGATGATGCAACGCCACCGGAATGGCTGCGGAGATCTTGGTTCAGCGCTAGGAAGACGGTTGGCCCTGATGGGAGTGACCTTGATTGGAACACCGTGTCCCAGTGGGAGCTGCTGGGCCATTACTCTGCTGCACTCTACGGGGCATTGTGGGCATACTCCGGATGGGACAAGGTATGTCGTCCCTCCCGAGCTCCAGAGCTAGGGTGTACTCCTCTCTCGACGATCTAACCCTCCCCAGGCCATCTACATTACAGCCGAACTCTCAGCTCCGGCTCGTCAACTCCCTCTGGCCGTTAACACGGCCATTCCCACTATCATCCTCAGTTTCCTCGCTGTTAACACCGCATACTACATTCTCGTTCCGTGGAACGTGATTCCCACCACCGACAGTGTGGCCGTGGTACGAGGCTCCGGACAAGACAAGGCAACACCAGCCACCGCTAACTAACTGGGTAACAGACTGCGTTTGGGCGCCTTCTAGGTCCAGCAGTGGCTCTCGTAGCCGCTGTCGTGGTGTGCCTGGTGGTCGCGGGCTCCTTACTAGGAAACTCCTTCGTTGCCGGCCGCATGATAGTCGCTGCAGCGAATTCAAACTGGCTGCCCCGGTTCCTAGCTCATGTCGGACGCGCTGGCTTTCAAGAGGACTCGCGATCGGACTCGGGGCAAGAGGCCGGTAGTTTCGACGCTCCCATCAACGCCATAATTCTCTCCACCGCATGTCCGATCCCATACATCGTCTTGGGCAACTTTCGAGCGTTACTCACCTTTAACGGCTTGGCCGAGTACACCTTCTTTTTCCTCACCGTGATCGGGGCCATTGTCCTACGATATCGCGAGCCAGAGCTGAGCCGACCCTATAAACCCCTGATTCTCATCCCAGCGGTGTTCGCGGTGGTGAGTGGATTTGTGGTGATTCGGGGGGCAATCTTCGCACCGTTGCAGATACTTGTGCTCATTATCCTGTGGTTGATTGGTTTGGGCTTTTACACTGTGAAAGGAAGGCTGGGGGTTGACCAAGGACGCTAAAACCCTGAGGCCCAGATGATGATTCAAAGAGACGACCTCGGTTATGTCGAGACATAACCTTACGCAGTGGGATGCTGTAGGCTAGAGATCTACAGAGGTATAGATGAATGGAACACTGGCCCACCATAGAATGGGCAACTGGACCCGTGCGGTCAGAATGGGAGCTATATTTAATCTTAGCGTACATGGCCCAGATTCTCGGGTCCCAAATGACGGCTCCGACCCATAGATTAGTGGCAGTTCTCGGTCTTGTCTCCAAAACTGACTCTGCCTGTGGGGGGGTCTTTACGAACAACATCATATCACGCCATAATGGTGTAGACCGCAGCCATTGGAGTACAACCACACCAAACCCGCTGCCTGGATAATTTCTACCTATTAGTATGTGCGCCATGGCGCTTCGATCATCAACGGCACGTATCAAGTGATATCAGCCCATTCAGGGCTCAGCAATGAAGCTGATTACCAATCTCATGAAGATTCATACCAGGCCGAGGCAGAGCCCAGCCAATGAGCCCTAGAGGTCGCCATCTGAATATACTCTCAACTCATCGAGATGATACCTCCCGACAGCCGGGACTGCGACCTAAACGCCGAGATCTTTCATAAGCCCGAACCTGACTCTTAACACCGTGGGTCCAGGATGGAAATGCCTGGCCTGGGCGCTCATACGCCATCTTTAGCGAGATGGTGCACACGCGAGTGTTGGAGTACATAAGCTCACACCCCACCGAGGGGCATTCAAGTGTCTGGGGTATTCACTCAACTCCAAGACGTGCTACTCAACCCCTGCAGTACATCGATCCAAATGGCGCCTTCCATTGCCAACTTACCACAGAGCGACGTGGTGGTGCCCGTCAAGGCGGACACTGACGCGACACAAACGAAGCCCAAGGTCAGAAGGGTTATCGATGAAGAGGGTGGAACGACAACTGCCAGTGTTGGTCCCACTCAACCTACCCCCAGACGCATGTTTCCCACGAGTCGCTAATGTACCATGTTCTCCAGTACCCTCATTACCTCCCCGTCTGGGACCACGGAGAGCACTACCCTCCCCTTGAGCCCTTTGAGCACGTGGAGCACGGTAAAGATGCCGATCCATCCTTCAAGGATCTGCTCCTCCCCGGCTCCAAGATCCAAAAGCTCACCCCCTCCATCGGCTCCGAGGTCACCGGCGTGCAGCTCAGCAAGCTGAGCGCGGCTGGAAAGGATCAGCTCGCACTGCTCGTGGCACAACGGAAGGTGGTGGCCTTCCGCGACCAGGATCTGGCCGACCTGCCCATCCAGGAGGCCCTGGACTTCGGTGGCTACTTTGGACGTCATCACATCCATCCGACCAGCGGCGCCCCGGAAGGCTATCCCGAGGTCCACCTGGTCCACCGGAACGGCAACGCCGGAGAGCTGGATGACTTGCTCGGTGGGCGCAATAGCAGTGTCGTCTGGCACTCCGATGTCACATACGAGCAGCAGCCCCCTGGCACGACGTTCTTGTATGTCTTTGACACCCCGGAGACGGGCGGAGATACTGCCTTCGTGGACCAGGTCGAGGCCTACAACCGCCTATCACCGGCGCTCAAGGAACGGTTGCACGGCCTGACAGCAGTGCACTCCGGGTTTGAACAGGCGGAATACAGCAGGAAGCGCAATGGCGTGGTGCGAAGGGACCCGGTGTCGAACGAGCACCCCCTCGTTCGCACCCATCCTGCTACGGGGGAGAAGGCGCTTTTCGTGAACAGTGGCTGTGAGTGGTAACCCTGTGCCGGTTCTTTTTCTTCCTCCGCTAATCGCGACCCCCATAGTTACCCGCCGCATTGTCGGACTCAAGCAGGAAGAAAGTGACGCGCTCTTGGGCTTCTTGCTGACGCACGTTGGCCGCGGCATTGACTACCAAGCGCGAGTCAAGTGGGCGCCTAAGACCGTGGTTGTTTGGGATGTAAGTTGTAACCTTCTCCTTTGATGCTCCCAGAAGATTGACATGAAAAAAATAGAACCGTGTCACGGCGCACTCGGCGATTGTCGACTGGGCCACCGGTGAGCGCCGTCATCTCGCACGCATCACTCCACAGGCTGAGCGCCCATATGAAACCCCGTATGTGGCGGAATGAAGAATGAGGATGATAATTTATGAGTAATATGGCTAGCCACGGCTACAATGACATGTATATAAAGTAGTACATCCAGCCCATATAATGATGCAGTCTTTCCAGAACGGTGTAGAGAATCCTTCCACCGTAGCCACGATGAACTATAGGATCACTCCCGGTCTTCCTTGGCGCCCCTGACGATCTTCTCGAGCTGTTCCTTTTTCCGGTTCAGGGTATCTTGCATCTCGTCCACGGTCTCTTTCAGAACTGCCTCCGCCTCCTTGCCCTTCTCCTCGCCCAGCGTCTGGAGAGACTGCAGCTGGCTCAGCATGTTTGCGCCACCGGGAACCAAGCTGGCCCATTCATCCAGGCTATTGGGCCGAATCCCCTTGGCTTGGTTGATTTTATCCTTGATATACTTCTCCACCTTTTCTGTCTTGCCCGACGAGGCACTGTCCTTGACCAGTCCCCACAGCTCAGTGAAGTTGCCCTTCTTCAGGGCATCGGCATTGCCTTCAACCAATTCCTTCACCTTGGGGTTCTTGTCCAGGTACTGCTTCGATTCATCCATTCCCTTTTGCCACATTTCCTCCCCAGCCTTCTGAAGTTTGTCCGTCTTCTCTTGGATCAGTTGTTTGATCTCCTCCACCGACCCAACACCGACACCCCCCTTGACGATACCAGTTATTTGCTCCCAAGTTTGATTCACCTCCTCCTTCGCACGCGGCCCATACGCATCGCCCATCTGTTTCAGCCGATCGAAACTTCCCCCTATCTTCTCCTTCAGCTGGGGATGGTTATCCAGAATATCATCCGCAACATCGTCCGACAGCTCCAGGATGCGGTTGAGGTGTTTCTGCAGGATCTTCAAGGCTTCGAATGCCGTGTCCGCCGATGCCCCGCCCTTCTTCGACAGCTGCTTCATCTCCGAGTATGCGTCGCGGACAATCTTATCCACCTCGCCTCCATGCCTCCTCTTGATCGTGTCCAGGTCGTCGAATGCCGCATCGATCGGACCCCGCGCACCGGGGATGAACCCCACGTAGCTCTTCACCGTCTCGCGGAACCAGTCCAGAGCCTTATCGGGCTCCGGGGCGTTCTTGATTATGCCCTGTTTCACTTGGTCGGCATAGCTTTGCGTCTGGTTGAAGGTTGAGACGATCTTTTTGGTCCCGGACAAACTGTACCAGGCGTAACCCGCGCCGAGAGCCACGACGCCGCCAGCAAAGCCGCCGATGAGGGCAGCATTATTCCCCGCGGAGGCTGGTCCAGAGGATGTAGACTGGAAGCGCTTCTGGGGGGGGTTCCACCGGGGGTTCGTCTGTCGGGTAAGCTGACGTCTGACACAATGGCCAGTCGGTCTCGACGCTCGAGCTAGCATTGCTGGATATTTAATTGAGTAGCCCTTGAGCAGATTCAAACAGCGAAACAGTGTTCCTTGAGATTAGATGTGCCGGTCCAGACACCGTGACCAACTCTTATAGTCGGGGCACAAGATCCGGGGCCGCCGCACACGTCATCGACAGTCCTGACGTAACCACAGGTATACTGCACCTCGAAGCACCATTCAACATCCCTGGACATCTTGCTTTTCTCCAGTATATTTGTGAGATGATGCCCTAAAATGAATGCCGAGAGTGTGCAGCGCTTAGATCTTAGATACATTCACCGAGGTCCCAGGGCACTAGCTATTAGAGCTATCTTAAACACCTTGATTACATCCAATGGATGGGCTGTATCTGGAATAATGGACAAACAAGATCGCGTCAGCCTTGGAAGCCTGGGGTAGGCGCCCGTCAAAGCCCGATGGCGTTGGAGAAGATACATATAGTGAAGACTCCGCAATTACATGGTCTCCGATTCTCGACCCCAACGGATCAGGGTTCTCTCCTTTGTCTTCTCTTCTAAATGGTGCACCTTGCGTTTGGTCCTGAAGTACCCTTCGATCCCGGCAACCGCTGTGTAGAACTTGGTGGTCGAGACACGAGACATGTCCACTCCTTGATCCCGTAGAGCATGAACCAAGGCATGAAAATTGGCCGAACGGGGGCGATAGTGGCCGCTGAGAATGTCAGGAGTCAGGACTAGGTTACTGCCGGCGAGGGAACCTACCTGAGAGGAGCGAGATCTCGTAGCTTTCCTTGCCGAATCTTGATCAGGCCAGCTGCTCCTATTCGGACGCCGCGTAAGAAGGATGAGTGTTGAAAGGATCCTCGCTTCTTGATCCCAACATACAGGCGAAAGGATGTGTCGGTGACCTGTTCGGTTGGTCAGTTCACTCTTTACTTCAGCCCAAGATGGACCTACAAATATCCACCAATCTTCCTCGGCAAATATTCTCCGTCGCAGATGGGTCAGCATTGTGTGTTTGCAGCGCACGAGGCTTCTGAGCCCTTTCTTTGTTCCCAGCTTGCTTTCTGGCACGTTCTCCCCCCTAGAGGATGGTGAAAATGGTTCGAGTGGTGAGCGAGCAAGTCCTGTGGCCGCCCCCGGATCGCTATCTGCTCTATCCTGAGCTTGTACGGGTATAATACCGTCGACACTGTCTCTGAATCGGGAATTACTGGTCCAAACCAGCTCGTTGTTTCTTGCCCACCGGAGCCTCCCCGTCTGGTCGACCTTCACCAGATACTTGATTCTCTCTTCTCGAGAAAGATACCGCACTTGCTCTCGCTCCAGTTTCGCCCGCGGACACGAAGGGAGCTCGATTTCCTTCCCAGCCCCGTCATCAAGCCAGTAGAAGAAGTTCTCGTTCGAGTCGGTGGTTTTCCAATACTCGTGATACGCGCGGAGATTACTCCCGTGGCGATGCTTCGAATCCACCATCTCCAGGAAATACTGCAAATCCATTGTTTTCCCCATGCGTTCCGGCGATGGGTCCCTGCGGCTCCGGGGTACTCCTTCGAGGTCGCTTTCGCCATGGGCAAGTTTGGCCACATGGATCGCCTGCTGCCAATTATGGCTCGCTCCAGCCGAGAGCGTCCCGGGCCGCTGGCGCTGACCCCATTGCGTGTCTCTCAGGGTCTATCAAAGCGTTAATTTCCAGACAGAGAATAACGAAGGAGGGTCGAGCACACAGCAATCCAGCGGTTTGTAGCATTCAGTTGCCGCCCCTGTAGTTCCCGACGCGTGCGATAGCCTCTGTAGACCCGCTTATAGCTGATCAGAAATAGCTTCGTTCACCAAGGGACCGAAGGTAAGTACCTGGATCAGACGGACGGCCGACAGCGCATCCCTTTGAATGACGTCATGGGCCAGGTCCTTATCCTCGGGGGGGTCGGCATAATCGGGGGGAGCCATGAGGGCGGTACACTACAGGCTGTGGACTACAGATAGATGGACTCCGCATTTATTCAGTATGGACGTAAATAAGATGATCAAGACGGAACTGGAGGCAAATCAAGAGGACGGCGAGACTGGGCTGGAGAGCACCGTAAATCGATCATCACGGGTCCAACCGCAAGGGGCTAGCTCAGGCACGAGTCAGGATCCCAGGCAGAGATGATGGACAGGATCCTCGTCACGATAGATACTTACCTTATTGGGGCATTGGAATGAATGGATGCTGAAAGTCTACAATTTTCTACCAGGGGACGAGATTGAGTGGAGATAACACATTCTGCTTCAGATCCTATTCGCTTGCTAAGATACATAGATAGTTAAAGACCCCCCCTTTTAAGGTGGAGAGATGGGCTGGACAGCCGGCACAAAAGCCATGGGCGCGCTGGCTGCCAGCAATCCAGTAGCACGGCCGGTCTCCTTGGGGTCGGGCCCGATGAAGTTGCCTGGGAACCCGATATCTAGCGGCTTGACGCTCTCCAGGTATGCGATTTGCTGCGGGGTCAACTGGATCGTCAACGCTTGGATATTGTCGTGGAGGTGTTCGATCTTGCGGCCGCCCACCAGAGGGAAGACATTCGGGGCCTTGGATAGCACATAGGCGAGGGCGATGGCCGTGACCGACTCGATGCCATGCTCTTGGGCAACCGTGGCCAGGGCCTCGCTCATGCGGACCTCCTCCTCGGTTTGCGACCCGTCGTCCAGCATGCTGCGGAGTTTCTCTCCCTTGGCCTTGCGCTCCTCGAGGGCTTTCCGGGACTGGAATTTGCCACTACCCAGGGCATCCCACGGGGCCAGGGCCATGCCAAAGTGGCGGGCCATGGGGATGATGTCGCGTTCGAAATCCCGGCGCATCACGTTCCAGCGGCCCTGGTAGATGCTGAAGGGGGTCTTGCCGTGGTCGAGGGCATAGGTGTTGGCCGCACTGACCACCCACGCGGGGGAGTCGGAGATGCCCAGGTACATGACCTTGCCCTGCTCCACCAAGATGTGCAGACTGTCCATGATCTCCTTGATGGAGGTGGTGTGGTCCCACCAGTGCAGGTACAGGATATCGATGTAGTCCGTCTGCAGCTTCTTCAGCGAGTCCCGGACCGAGACATTCAGGCTGCGGCGGTGGTTGCCGCAGTGGTTGGGCGCGTTTCCCTTGCCCAGGGCGTATGACTTGTAGTCGGTGGTGAACTTGGTGGCGATGACCATGCGATCGCGATTCTGGCGGGCGGCCATCCATTCGCCCAGCCAGGTTTCCGATTGCTCGTTCTGGTAATTATTGGCGGTGTCGATGAAATTCCCGCCGGCGGCGACAAAGGCGTCCAGGAGTTTGAAGGAGGATTCCTTATCCATTGAGCCCATGTAACTGGACCAGGCGTCGCCGATGGACATGGCCCCGAGCTGGAGTGGGGATACGCGAATGCCCGCGGTGGAGGAGAGAATGCGGTAGCGACCCAGCTCGGTGGCTGGTTCGGGGGCGGGGGCGAAGAAGGAGGACATGGTGACGGGAGGTTGATAATTGGTGAAGTCAATGGAGTGATTGATGATAATGGAGTGGTGCAAGTGAAGGACAGACCCGGGGGTTGTCTCGTTATATACGATGGATCTCGATGGCTGCCACTCCTGTCTGGTCTAATCTCCGACCGGCGTTCGGTCATCTTGACGTACCCCGACCAGGACATGGGACGAGGAGTATAGAACCTAGGCACTGGTCGTCGTAGTGGTAGTAGTCGTAGTAGTAGTGAGCAGGAGTTACTGGACCCCAGGTTAACCCCGCTTAAACCCGTGGTTGAGGCTGACACTGACTGTGACCCGCATTTCTGAGTCTAGTCGAGTCGAGTCGAGTCGACTGGGAGTTTAGTGGGTTGGCGGTGATAATTCCGACCGGCACCTGATTTTAACCCCGTCCTTTAAATCCTTCCCGGTTTATCGCCCACTGCATCCATGATCAAAGAAATTCAATATGTAGGTTGCTAATATTCTGTATCTACATGAAATCTACCCAGTCACCCGCCGTTTCTCCCCGAACCCATCCATTCACGAGGACTCCCGCTCATGGAGGAAGAACCACCCGCCATTGGTCGTCTTGCACTCGGTGTCGATGTTTCCAATGTCCCCCGTGTAGGGCCCACACGCGTACTTGTTGCCGAAATCGATCTGGCCTTCGCCTTGGCCGGCGGGCCCATCGACGATGACGGTCCAGTGTTCCGGGTCAGGGGCGCCGTTGGGCAGCCAGAAGAAGTAGTGGGTATCCTGGCAGATTTCGCGGGCCACATAGGTGCTGCCATTGTTCCTGGAGGTGCGTTAGCTGTGAGTCTTCGAGAAATAAAATGACCCGGTAGAAGGGGCCGTAGCCGGAGCTCACCACGCGGTATGGCACAGGGTGGACTCGATGGCGTTGCCGTAAATGTCTCGTTCCGTGACGGAAATCGTCAGGTCCCACGTGTTGCTCTCCTTAAGGTGGTAGAGCGCGATGTCGTCAACGCTGTACGGGAACGATTGACTGTTCGCAGCGGGGGCGGCGAGCGCCGCGCCCGCGAACGACAGAGCGAGAGTTGCGAAAGTGCCCTTCATGGTGATGATTGGGTAATCAGAGAGAGAGAGAAGTTATTTTGGTGTCAAGGAGAAGCTTTGAGCGGGATGATTTCAAATTGATAGCGATGCTGTGGTGATAGACATCAACTACCTGGGATCCCCTCGGTTATATAGTTGGGATCTCGGGCATCTCGAGGGGATTGTCTTAAACATGTCTCATTGACTTGTCGTGCTCAGCCCACCGATCGCATGATGGGTGGCGGTGGTGACACAAAGCAGCGTATCAGGGAGGGCAACATGGCCGATTCTCATCCTGACCGACTCACCAGCTCTGAATGTCTCAGGGAGTATGAGCTGGAACGGGGTTGAGCTTCACAATACCCAGCGGCGAAGACCCTAATAATACTTGAGACTAGTCTGTTGGCTTCCAGCTGCAAATGGCAATTGGTGTCAGCCATGTGGCGATCAGTAGGAAGCCATTGGCCATCGCCGGTATATGGTTTCACCTGTAGGCTTGGTCATGCTCACTCACCCGATCCTTTGGTCTTTTAAGGTACTCTTAGCATGTCGATCGCGGAGAGTGTGCGCCACCGAGGGAGTTTAATATAGAACTCCATGTGGAGCCATGACCCACCCTATCATCGTATAATGACCCCGATGCGGAGAGTCAGACCCCGGCCAGGCACAAAAGAAATATGACTCAAGTCGAGAGGTGGTACTTGAATGTAGGCATAACAGTGATGGGAGTAAATCATGTGCGTCAAAGGCATCAAGACAGGAAGAAACTACTCAGAGTAGGCACCATTACAATGGTTCATATTTAGTCTCATCCAACAACTACTCCACAGGATCATTCCGTTTCAGAAGCAACTCGGGATTCTCGCACCCATGGACCTTGATCACCTGCAGGGGATTCATGATCTCCCGGAATCTCCGGATCAGCCCGTCCTCCATATCAAACGACATCACGTAATAAGGCTGGTGATATGGAATCTTCTTCCCATCCACCACAAAGGTTGCGTCCAGGGCCGTCTCGACCCAGAACTTATTTGGATCTTGAGTGGAATAGATCGTGGGGGTTTTCCATTCCCCCCTGAAATTGTCCGAGTTGTAGAGAAAGGTGTCTTGGAGGGCGGGTTTCCCCCGCCAGGAGATCGGGGTTTCGTTGTCAGGCGAGAAGACGGAAGGATGTGTCGCGAAGGTCAATTCCTTGACTCCATCTGCCGTGAAGCATTCCAGCCGTGTTGCCCCGGGGTTGCTGAGGTATTTCTCGATCGTGGCTTGGTTTTTACTTCTAAGGGCAGTCACTTGCGCATCTTGGGTAGATGTCATAGCTAGGAGGTGTTCGCAGGGAGGGTTATATGAAGATCCAATCAGTTGGCCGTGTGCTGCAGCCATCAACGGGACCTATTGATCCTCACGTATGGAGAAGCATGAGATAAGGAGGCAGCCAACTTCCAAAGGTTCAACCTTTGCGAGAGAAAGCCTCTCCAAATCAGAATATACCACCGCTCAACAATGTTCAAGCCCACCAACACCGGGCCGGTCCAAAGGATCAGGTGAAGCCGATCAACTGTCGGAAATCAGGTACATAGGCGGAATTGACACGATAGGAACTGACATGGCCGGGGGAACGGTAGAGGTTGAGCCTATCATTCCTATATATGATTTCCCTCATAAAGAGCACTGAGAATCGGAGTGAACCCTAAGCCCCAATAGTCGTAACACCAACTCGATCTGTGCTTAGTGAACTAGGTGGCTTCTTGCATTTTCCTATAAATTACCTGGAGCTGTGCAATCTGTATATATATTAGGGTTAGCTGGAGAAGGGACACCCAGGCTAGGCAATAATTATACTAACTGTCTTGATATTCTCTAGCAGGCTTAGCAGCTTTTGTGGGATATTACACAAAGTCTTGAACTTTGTATTAATATAGATTATGGACTTTTTAATTTTTAGATCTATCATCTATTTTGATCTAAGATTCTATCCTAACTGAAATATTTATAGTATATATTAATATATTCATGAACAATAAATATATATTTATTAAAGTTATTTATTTCTAATTTAATTAATTTAATAAACTTGTATTTCAAGGTATCCTTGTCTAGCTATGCGCAAATACAGAGATATATATTTTTAAGACCTTCTTTAACATGGCCTTGCTAATCCCAGGCAATGGGCCATCATTAATATTAGACTAACTTCTGGTCTTAGCAGCATCTACCAACTGCTTCTCCAGTTTAGCTTAGGTTGGTTGGCTTGGTTGGCTGATTCTTGGCGCGGGCTATTTCTTCTCTGCTGCTACCTAAATCTTTTGTCACAAGCTCAGGAACAAGTCTACTTTCATTCGGAACATACAATTATTCTTTACGGGTCCTAAAGAGTCTAAATTTGACTCTACCGCAGTCAAAGCCAGGAAAAAGCTCACCTGAGAGCGTTGCGAGCGAATTCGGAATCTAAATCCAGATGGAGCAATTCAATAGGCCGCAGCATTCGCGCCAAGTACATGGGATCCGAACACCTTACAAAAGAGCACTTTTGACTCTATTCTGGAGTTCATAGAACCTGAGGAAATCGAATGATCGTCTCTCTTTTTGCAAGAGAAAGGCTCGCAAGTCTCAATTTGAGGGCCGCTTGCTGCGGCGTTCAGTGTAAATCATGTCAACAATTCCGGGTGAGACGAGAGCAGCGCTAAATCTCGACTTTCGCCAAGCAATAGTGAGCTAGATCCTCGTGGCGATCAGCGTGATGTGTCCATCCAATCAGGTGCTCTGTCTGACTGGCTTGGATTTTCCTTCTTTCATTTTCCCAATCAGATTAGAGTATTATATTGATAGGTGGTGGAGATTGAAAAAGTGAGTAAGGACATCAGAATCAACATTTTAACTGTAGATGGAATTCACATGTAGTTTCACAGGATTGACTTCGTTGTAGCTGGGCCCTGTCTGCTGACTTAGAAATGGACCCTTGGCCATTTCATCAGAAGCAACGCGTTTATCACTCCCCCGGCGCCGCCGGAGTTTGAGCCATTGCCAGTGAAATCACTCAAGTTGAGACAATGCATTATTTTGTCTTTGTTGTAGTGGACTGCCCTTGTCTATTATTGAACGGGCCAGTCAGGTCCCGCTTCTTCCTAGGGATGACTAATTGGAGGGAGCTAAGCCACAAAGGGAAGCGGTCACATTCCAACAAAAACACTTAAAGCTGACCCTGTCAGTCTCTCAGCGCCCAGACTTCATCTACAATAAATACCTTTCACTTCAGTGGCCAATAGCTAGATAATGACCTAGTGACTTCAATTTCTTCCCTTCTCGATGCTACTAATGTCCCGAATCTGCTTTGGGGCAACTATCTGTTAACTGTCTACGGAGTCCCGACGATTGTTGATGTTAGTATCCTGTCTAGAAATCACTAGTTTTCGAATATTACTAACACTGTGAAGGATGTGACCTTCGTCGTGCCCGATGCACTTATCGAAATCTCCTTCTCTACCCTCGCTCAAGCCGGCTTTCATCTCTGCCACTGACCTTTAGACTGCCCACATTCAAATTCAATACGATGCCAGCCACCCTATAAGCACTTACATATCGATGATGAGCTTGCGATATCGCTGTACCGAAAGTCTGATGTGCTTTGGGAATTTCCAGAATTCGAGGCCGCTTTCCACAACAACAGTACGGACATTATGTTCGTGTCTGACGCGAGGCTTCCTCCAGCTACTTTAGGTCGCGGTCGAGGGCGCTTTCCACACCTCAGTTCTATCCGAATCCCTAGCGCCTTGAGATACTGTGAGGCTCTTATCCTTTTGCTTTGTCGAGATTACGGAACTGCCCGCCAGACTTACTGGATGGCAATTTTGACGTACATACTAGAGTTTGTTGATGGAACGGACTTTTTTAATGAAGGAGGTCTGAGAGAGGGGTATAAACAGTTTTATCACGCCCCAAAACTTGGCGATCCAACAATGTATCCAATTTTGGAGGACCTTCGCCGTGAATTTACAAAGCGGCAGCTCCTGCAGGTCAAGGAAAATTGAATAACACGACTTGGGTTATCTCAGTCCGCTTTCCCAGTTTGATCTTTCCTAAGAAATGAAGAGCCGCTTCTAGGTATCTTAAAGTGCGACGACCTTCTCAGCATTGAATCCCGTAGATTGTGAGAAGTAGCAGCCTCTCTGGTTTGATACTACTCTTTTCCCTGTCGTTAAGTCTCGGAAATCACAGGTGAAATGGGTGTGTCCGAAAGCCCAAAGTGTGACACTTTCACGTTGCCAGCATTGCTCATTTGATAGATCCGTCATAAACCCAGAGGAAAGATTGCTGTTGCTATGTTTGGGATTGACGACCTCTTCATGCGTTGAAGGACAATAATGAGTCAAGAAAATGATTTTCCGGTTAGGCTCCAAGCGCGAAATTGAGTCAATTTCCCTATTCAACCAGGGAAGATCCGCAACGTGTGCCTCTCGGTGGGCTTCAATCGACCAATCGCAAATATGGGGAAAATCGTTCAGACCAAAGCTAACACTCTCCATTTGTTCTTCGGTGATACATGAGAATAATGTGCAGCCAAGAATGGTGAGTGTTGGTGAAATATCATAGCGTGTCTGGTCAAGCAGAACAAGTTTTCCAAGCACCTCACCTCTCCCAGAAGTTGGAAGAGCTGAAGGGAGAATGGTGAGGGGATGGGTTTTATATAGTTGGAAAGTCTGACAAGTGACAATAACCATACAGTGTACCAGGGTGCTAGGCTGAAACAAGTAAAACTGACTCCAACAGGCAATTCACAGGTCATTGTTGTACAAGTCTAAAATTTCAAGACATACATTCTCAGTTCATGGGGAAGAACACGAATGGCCAGACATGATATCGTAAATAGGACTCAGGGAGCACCACCTGAGTGTCCCCACCCAGCAGACCTTGGATTGGGCTGACATACTCCCACCTTTAATCCCCTGGATTCAATTTGATGGGGAATATATATTTCACAGTTAACTCACTATATCATGACCCCATGGCTTTCCAAGGAGCTTCTCCTGGGGGTTCCTCATCCACTAGGGTCTTAAAAGTACAAGTACAATTACAGAATATGAGATTCAGGATCGCAAAGCGCCTCAACCTCCAATGCTAAAAGGTCTCTCACCATTTCCACGAATGTCAGCTTTCGAGGCTTGGAGACAAATTGCACTTGCCCGTGGCTGGGTGGCTAACCCGATTTTATATAAAGACTTCGCTCACTGCGTTCACCAATGGGGCCATGATTGATTGTTGACCTCGCCCTCGGTGAATCCCTTTCAAGTGGTGTGGTACTTTTTACCCACCTTGGATTTCTGTCGTACTAGTAAGCCACGCTAATCCTGCAAGTTACCTGTGCCGCACTTCCAGTTGCATCCAGCCCCTCATGCCACGATAAGAGCGATCGGACGTATCAGGAGGAAGAGCGAGCATATCTGCGAGGTACCTAGTAGAAGAGACCGAACACCGATTGAGAACGGGGATTAATTTATCACTTTCAACTGGATGGACCGGGCGGGTTCTGCGAAGCTGGACTTACGGCTTTTGGATAAGAGGAAGACATTATTGACTTAATTAATTGATTAATTTGGTTGCATTGATTTTGTTTTTGAACACACTGTCATCTCCTGAACTGGCACTGCCTCGGTTGGAATGTCACAATCCCACTTGATTAACCCAAGACTGACCGTCGGACGCACCCAATCCACTTCCTTTAGCATCCAAATAAATCTCGACTGTTGGCAGAGACCGGCCTCCACAGCTGGTAACTGATAACCGTTGAAAGATGCAGCTACCGCGATTTGAAGTCCAAGAAGTCGCCGACGATGATTTCCCCCAGCTCATAGGCGCGCTTTGGGAGGCGTTTGAAAACCCCTACCAAGGGATTCTGAGGCTCTTCTTCCCCATCCACAACAACGACCGGGAGCAAAGTCTCCAGGCCTGTATCGAGGGCCAGCTGGAGGAATATCACCAGCAGCAGCCCCAGGCGACCTGGATCAAGGTCGTCGATACGAGCGCGGACGGCAAGATCGCCGCCGCCGCGAAGTGGTACTTTTACGACGAAAACCCTTACGCTGCACCCCAAGAGCCGCTCGTCGCAGATTGGTACCCCGAGGGAATCGCGAGGACCTTTGCGACCCAAGCGATGCGCCACTTTGAGCACCCGCGAGAGCAGATGGCGCGGCGCCCACATGCTTGTGAGTGACCGACCCGCTCCCACTGACTATAGACGTTCTTCTCGACTCCCGGGGCTGATTCTTAATGTAGTTCTACACATTGCATTCACCCTCCCCGATTACCGTGGCCAAGGCCTGGGCCGTTTATTCATGCAATGGGGCATGCAAAAGGCGGACGAGCGGGGGCTGGAAGCATGGCTGGACGCGTCCGAGTTTGGGGCCCCTCTGTACGAGAAGTTCGGATTTCGCAAGGTGCTGTTCAACAGTGTCAAGGTGCTTCCGGAGACCGAATTATCGGAGGAGGAGAAGACGGAGTGGGATGCCTATGAGCGACTCCTGCTGCCCATCGATGCGACAGTGATGTGGCGTCCTCCGTATGGGAAGTTGGTCGAGGGCGAGACAATAATACCAGCAATTGAATAGCTAAAAGAGACGAGCCCGAGGTTACGAAGAAGTATTTCAGAGTGTATATATATAGTATAAGTACATTGGGCGAGAGTGAAATAGAGTAGCCCCGGGGAAAGGCGAATAAGAATTTTACCCCGTTCCAAGTCGGGGGATTATATACTAAAAACACATATGGGTGGGTATGTATATGTATGTACACACAGGCAGGGATGGATGCCGGGGGTCCATTATTTTACTCCACATCCTCTCTCTCCTCGCCCCTCAATAACCGTGCGATTCAATAATCGGCCCCGTGTACACATGGCGAGCCCGGAGGACATAGTAGGCAATACTCAGAATGATGACGCCGACCGTGCCCACGACGCTAAAGTTCATGGTCTCCAAGGTGACGGGCGTAAAGGTCGGCCAGAAGCTGAAGAAAACGGCGATGAGCGCAAAGACAATGGCGAAGGCGTTGATCAATACCCCCCAGATACCAGGGACGTGGAAGGGGCCCCAAACTAGCTTTGCGCCAATCGTGTTGACCGTCTCATTGCCATCCGCCGTCAGGGAGATGGCGCCCGTCAAACGCCGCCACAGCAGCAGGCCGGCCACCAGAATGTAGGACAGGTAGAGTCCGGAGATGGACATGGAGCACAGTTGGTTGAAGGCGACAGCGGACCCAATGGGGATCAACGCCAGAAGCATGGCGAGAACCGTGGTGAGAACAACAGACCAGACTGGGATCGCGGTCGTTGGGGAGACCTAGAGGGATTTCGTGCGGTCAGCAGCCATTCCGGAATTCGGGTCACTCAACCCTACCTGGCTCCATAATCTCCACCCCGGAACGCCTCGATCACGGGCAAACGACCAGAATTGGCGGGAGGTCGCAGCCATCATGCCGGTCGTGGAGCAGGTGCACACGACGACGATGATCGACGCCATGGCGGCCGCACCTCCTACCGACCCCGTCCCCTGCCGGAAGATCTCCATGTACGGGTACCCAGTGGGGGACGCCAGGGCCGCATCGATATCCCCCAGACAGAAAAGAAGGGCGATGAGCATGCCGAAGCCCAGGAGACCGTTGATCAACACGCTAAGCATGATGGCCCGCGGGACGACCACCGGAGCATTTCGAATCTCTTCGGACATCTGGGAATCGCATCAATCGGCTGGCCTCTCGGCAAGGGGGAACCCAAGGGCAATCGACTTACGTGAACCGCGGCATCACCACCCGCAAACGCAAAAACGCACCCACTGAGGCCCACAAAGAAGGACAAGCCCTGCGAGGGCCAGCCGCCTTCGTTGAGAAACTGCGTAAAGACATCCTTGGCCGAGCCGATGTCGGATAGGCACACCAGGGGGATCATGACCGCGAAGAAGCCCAGGATGTGAACCACAAGCACTAAGCCCTCCAGCCTGGGCAGGACATTTCGTCCCACGACATTGATGCTCACGCAGAAGGCGAGAATGGCCCAGTAGAAGAATGTCGTGTGCCATGGCTCGGGGGTGTAGCTCGGGTGAGTGAGAACCACGACTCCTTGGATTGTAGTCCCCGTAATGAAACAGGCCGTGGCAAAGGTCGCCTGCCATCCGATGACGGTCAACCATCCTGAGCAAGGACGCGGTCAGCAAGCGTTGCAAAGAGGGCGAATCTCGAGGACGGGCGTTAGGTTTTCTACCGGCAATGTAACTCACGAACTTGACACATGAACGAGGGGCCAGCATGGATATCCAGTGATATTGGCCTCCCGAAGTTGGAGCCCTGGGCCAGTGTCAGCAAAGATAGATATCCATCCGCCAGGATCATCCGGAGCGTACATGGAGGCCAGCTCAGACAAGACGACGAAGACCGCCGCGGTCCCAATCCAGACGAAGATGTAACCATAGACAGCACCAGCCGGACCGCCACTATTCGATATTGTCAGTTTCGGATGCGATGGCGGATCCCGGGGGGGTCATCGTACTTGGTCAATGGTGAGAGGAATAAACTGCCCAGGATCGGTTAGAGTACTCTTTCGCTGGCGAAGGCTGCTGGATGCCAAAAAGGGGGGAACCAGTCAACATACGAAGTGAAGCCTTCCCAAGTGATGAGAATCGTGCAACTGAAGCCGAGCATGGAGAGCATGCCAAAGCTCCGCTGGCATCGCGTTAGATCGTCCAGGGCCCCAGGAACAAATTCTCTTTGGATAGGCGTCTCTTACCCTCAGAACGGGCTTTTTGCCCAGGCGAGCGAGATGAATATCATCGTAGTCCTTGCTTCCCTGGGACTCCTCCACCTCGCGGGGACTTGAAGGGTGAACTTTCATCTCGTGGACCGACATGGCTGCTGACACCGAGGGCGTAGAGCATCAAGGGGATTATGCAAAGAATGATCGATTGGAGGGGTGGCTTGTTCCCTAACCATGCGGGATGATAAAGGGAGAGAAAGCACCGGGAAGTGGAAGAAAAGGCCCCTTGGCGCAGGTGTAAGTCATTGGCTCCCACTGCTCCTTATTAAGACGCGATGCGCAAGACTCGCTAAAAGTCGGCCGATTCTAGAAGCGAAGAATGGTATTATCTGAATCCCTCCCTCGGTAGTATTGTGTCTCGAAATGTCGTAGTCGTATAGTATGTATCCCCGGCGGCCTGATCAATGAGTGGATCCGCCATTGTGTGGCTCAGTTGACCAGACCGCAGGCCGCTCTCCAATCTCCTTTGTTATCTGGGCCTGGACTTTTGGGGCGGAAAACGCGTTTGGGGGGGGGACAGAGTTACCGTTGCATTGCATTATGATTATTGACTCGCATCGGGCCGGCTGGGGAAGCCTCCAGGATGCGGATCCTGGTCTGTGAGCCGACCTGATTTCCAGGCCGTCCGTCGGCCCAGAGGGGGAACAAAAGTACCGGTACCTACGATCTCTCGCAGGACCGAAACAAGCCGAGGGGATGATTCATTGGCGAAAGCTTATTGGCCGTTCAATTTAAATCCCTGCCTGCTAGTCTATAAACCTCTTGGCGCAATGCAATGTACCCTGATTAGCATGGCTCCGACACCCCCCCTTATCGACAGTCTCCGTGAGAGGGCGCAGGGCCAGGAAGAGAATAACCAACATGGAGGCTTGCAGAGGGGTCTACGGAGTTCCAATTGAGGAGATATCAGAGAAGACGAAAACTCACCTGCAGTTGTCCACAAAGCTTAGCCCCGGTCCCCTCGCAGCGCAGAGACATCAGGAACACGATCCACGAGCTAGGACCACCTTGTTCTGAACCCAGCGGCCTTGTCCGAGCTAGCGTTGGAAGGAATCGCCGCCAAGCAAGTCTAATATCCTCGGCTTATTGGGACTGTTCCCCCAAGTCACCCAGTGGCAGCGGCTTGGAGACATACTCCCTGGTGCGGGTCCTTTTACCTGGATATTCTCTCGACATTTCTGTCCTCTGTTATCGCTTGATATGGGTTGGATCTGGAGTGTCTAGAGAAGTGGACGGATGGGTGGGATCCTGATAGTGGACAATCGAGCCTCAGCAAAGACCTTGTCTGAAAAAGGGGTTGCCATGCTCCTCAGACTGGTCATGTTTGCTTTTTAATGCCCCTCTCTGGGAGTCGGAGGTGAACGATACTACTCCATCAGCCGGCGTGCCAACTAAACCAAACTGCCGTCTCACCAGGATCCGAAATCCACCCCTGTTCATCGTGAGCAGAGGTACTTTTGCATCCGGTGGATCGAATCTTATGGCCGCAGCACCCCACGCGTGGGATGTAACAGCCCATTTCTCATTCGCCCCAATCGATGTTGCGCTCGTGCTGAAGTAGCATCCAGTGGGTTAGTTCCTTTCATCTAGAAGCTGTGCGACATAGGGGGGGTTAAAATGTTTTGGAAGCGGTTTTTGATCATTGACTTTACCATTATTGGCTTTCGCACCACTGCCTATAAGATACGCCGTTTACAGCCATTTGCTGGGTAGAGGCGTCCGACCCATGGCGCCAGGATCGCGTGGTGGCCAGTGGCTTGATCAGTGGTTTCCTTCTGACCATCCATCTCCGACTCCTTCATTTCCGCCGTGATTTCTGCTTATTCGGGACCATCGAGTGGTACATCAGGGCCATATTGGTTGACAGCGAATCCCTGATAAGCCAGGGGGTGTGAGATTGGCCTTGCGTGCGTATGTCGACTGAAAAGTAAGCTCGAACAAGGGGTGGATAGACAGCCCCCCGGCTCGGAAGTTGTCTCATCAGGGATATCAACGTCCCAGGGGGCCTTCCTGTATACTGATAGCTTTGGGGGCCGTCGATTGATCCCTGCACAACCAAGGCTGTCCGGTACCCTGCCAAGTAACCCGATCTCCAGGGCATTCCTTGATTTTTCAATTTTTCTTTAAAAATTTGACAGATCCCGCGCGACTGTTCTCTCACGTATTAGGGGGGGGAAACGCTGTCTGGCTACATCCAGCTCAAGATCGAGTTTCCAGTCTCCTCTACATTCCACGATCGCTGTGTGTGTGTGTGTGTGTTCCCCCGACCAGAGTGTCGGGTCACACTCGCCATGACCAGATATGCACCGGATAGTGAAGCCCCAGCGGTGATTTCTGTTACCCTGTTTCTAATGGTCACATCGATTCTGGGATCCCTGGCGCGGCTCGGAACCAAATGGTGGAAATTCCGCGGCTTCTTTCGCGACGACTACTATATTATCGTGGCACTCGTAAGTAAACCCGAGCAAATATGCGAGCGAATATGCGAGTGAAGTCCCCGCACTGACGGCTTCTGCAGTTGACCTCCATCGGGGAGTCGGCCGCCATCTGTATCGCGGTCCGGAACGGATATGGAGAGCACATCGCCAAACTCAGCAGTGAGCAGCTCGACCGAATTATGACAGTGAGTCTTGGATGGTTCATGTCCGGTTTGGTAGTTAGTGGAACCCACCCCGTCTGTTAACCGGTGTTTTGCTTGCTCCAGTGTCAATATGTTGCCGGCTTTTTCTACATATTCGGTATCGGGTTCTCCCAGCTCTCCTATATCCGCTTTGTCAAGCATATCACGGCCCAGAAATACCTCGCGTTCGCAGTGCTCGAGACCATCATCGCAGTTTGGGGAGTATCCGCGGTTATTGTGTCAGCCTTCCAGTGTCATCCGCGACGATGGGACTATATCCAGGGCAATTGTTATAATCGGGTATGGACAACCGATGCTGCAACCGCGCCCAGCGCAAGGGCTAACGACGAGTCCAGGAGGCCTTCTTCACGTACCTGGGGATATCGCTTATCCTGTCCGAAGTAGCGATCATCACACAGGCGGTGATGGTGATCCTCAAGGTGCAGACTACCTGGAAGAGAAAGGCAAATGTCCTGTCCGTCTTCTTGTTCCGCATCGTGTACGTTCTTCCCCTGTCCTCGATTGCACCCAGTCTATGAGTGTGTATCTCTTGGGGGATGTACACAGAGTAATTGGTTTTACAGAGTCCCTGGCGCACTGATTGCCCAAATCATCCTCCTCCGGAGCAGCATTAATTCGCCCGACCCAACTTCCACGACCTGGTCCGCCACCCTCTGCACCCAGCTGAGTTTATGTTTGAGCATCACGGCTACCAGCATGCCCCAGTTTGCTCCCATCCTGAAACAGCTTCAATCGAGCGGAATGAGGCTCGACGGGGTGACGAGTCATATGCTGTCCTCCAGCCAAGCGCAATATGGCCGCTCCAAATACTTTCTCTCTGGGAGGCACACGACTGGAAACGAATCCACACATGAACTCGACAACCTCCCATTAGCGGGAACCACACAAACCTTCATCACAGGGTCCAAAAGACACGACTCTGAGAATGACGCGGACAATGACAGTCAGTCAAGTCAGATAGGCATCATTCGAGAGACTCGAACCTGGATGGTAACTGAGGAGCATAACACTGCTCCAATGCCATATAGATAACTATTCGGGCGCTCTATATACCCTCGTGCACTTTGACAAATATGAAAAGTTTCTTTTGAAAAAAGAAAAGAAAAGAAAAAGAAAAGATATGATGACAGATATCTTGACTGCCCGGGGTTTATTTATCCTGCATAGTACCACAATACTCATACTGAGATAAATCCCTGACAGAAACTCACTTCGAAAACCTCTCCAACGCCGCAACCGGATCCCTCACCGCCGCCTTATATCCCCTGATCCCCCGGGTTGTATCCCCGAAATACCCCTCAAATCTCACTCCTACCTTGCCAAAACTCCAGTCCTTATTATACTTGAACCACTGATCTCCTCACGGAATGAACCCGTCCCGATCAGGATACTCCTCCCGTAGTATATCATGAATCGCCTGGCGCGGGCCGTGGCCCGCAACAACCGCGTTTCCCGTCTGCTTCCACCGCGTGCTCCGCGCACCAAAGATACACAGCTGCGATATCGCGAATGTCCGTGTAGGGTGCGGTACCGACGATGGCGACGATGTGGTGCTGTAGTCCTATGGCCCTGTGGTGGCCATTCTACGGGCAGCGTTGACGATGGATTTTCAAGTTGGAGGGATGGACGCTTCGCCTTCGTCTCCTGGATTTGGGAGGGGGGTTGGTTGCCTTGCTCTTCGCAGAGGGCTTCGGCAGTTGTGTTCCAGGCTGAAGAGGTTTGCGTATGTCGGGGCGTTGGATTGCGAGTGATGCAGGCCCCTGCGGAGGAAAAGATTTCGAGGTGGGGACGGAGGCAAGAAGATTTTCAGCTCCAGTGACAATAGGCTCGAGAACTTAAATTATAAAATTAGTGATTCTCAGGTGTATAGTTAGAGCTGCCATGAGTATTATGGAGGTGACGCCTGGATGGAGGTTTATGCCAGCTTGGAATTTAGTTAGTTGGGTATGGTTGGCTATGTGGAGATAAGAAGAGGGGAGTACCTTTCATAGTTTCGTCAAAGGCAGCAGGCTCCGCGATGTCGATCTGCGATTCGTATTGCTTGCTTCCAGGGCCCTCGGGGGAAGGCTGTGACTCTGGAGAGAGTGTGACAGGTGTCGCGGATGTTGTGGCCGGCCTGGAGCACGGTCGTGGCGGTTTTGGTTTACTCAGGCACCTCCTAGCGTGCCTTGATTGATATCCTAGAGCACGTAGATCAATATCTTAAAACACACAACCCCCCGGTGATTTTGTGGCCAAAAGGCACGTGCCAAGAATTGACAGGCCCCTAGTACTATATTTACCGCGTCTGGCTACTGATTTGATTATCTAAGGGGCATCAAGAATCAAAACTTGCCCTATCAAGCTCAGCCAACATGTCTGCTGGAAAAGCCCGACCCACCTTGTATCGATCCAGGTGAGAGAGGCATGGCATAGGAACTGAGTGCCGGTATACAACGGAATTAAATACCAGTCCAGAAGTTTACTCCTCTGTGTGAAATTCTAATACGCGTATACGGGAATCTCCACCCAAGGTGAAACCACAACAGGAGGTCACCTATTGTGGAGTCTTCCCGAGATAAAATATATATAGCGGTTATTCCTTTTTTGTGTACAGTGAGAACAGAAGACACCTAGGTATTCTGATTCATGCACCGTTAACCCAGTCTCACAACACGCACAATGGTTGAACTGCAGACATACAGAGGCTATTATCTTTGGCACTACCTCCCTTCAAGACCAGCAGCAGTGATTTTTCTCCTGCTTTTTCTAGGGGCGACAGCACACCATGCCTGGAAGATATGGAAACTGAGGTCTTACTTCTGCATATGTTTCACCCTTGGTGGTTTCTGTGAGTGTAGATGAATGAACACCTACACTTGAATTCTTGAGGGTATTAGACATACTAACAAGACCAGTCGAGTTCATAGGGTACTGTGCTCGAGCATCGGCATACAACAAGACTGGTAAAATGATGCCGTTCTGCATCCAGAATGTCTTTATCCTCCTTGGACCAGCCCTTTTCGCAGCCTCAATCTACATGGTCCTGGGCCGGACGATTCTCTCGGTCAAGGGCGCGGCACTTTCACCGGTCCCAGTCCGCTGGTTAACCAAAATCTTCGTTATCGGCGACGTCCTGTCTTTGTTCATCCAGGGAGGTGCCGCTGGCATGATGGTCTCCAGTGATCTGGCCAGTTTAGGGAAAAACTTGGTTGTCACTGGTCTCCTTATCCAGATCCTCACCTTTGGGCTCTTTATTGTCACCGCGGGTATATTTCAGGCCCGGATGCGCAAAACCCCAACCCCCGAATCCTTTACTACTGATATTCGATGGCAATATCGCATTAATACCCTGCACCTACTCGGCTTTTTAATTATGGTCCGGTCTCTATTTAGAGTGGCCGAGTTTATTATGGGCTACGATGGCTACCTGTTCTTGCACGAGTGGCCATTATACGTTTTCGACGCGACTCTCATGTGGGTCGCCATGGTGGTATTTGCGGTGAGGTATCCTACTGATGAATATACATACTTGTCTGCTCCTGAACGGTTCAACATGAGCGAGATGGGGAGAGGTGAATAAAGTATTTGTGTTTGTCTCTCCTACTTTCTGGCGTATTATTCCACTGGGGTTCATTTGGCATCCCGCTGCTGTACGGCGCTTGCTCTCATGATGGCTATACTAGATTTATATCTGCCGCTTCATTTCCTCATCGTGTACGCTATTAATACCTATTGATAAATAAACAGTCTTGGCTTTCCCTCTCCATAGCTATCCGTTGTAAATACTTCCCGAGCATCACCAATGCGGCTTTAGACAACCAAGCATTTTGATGACCGAACGAACATCTTCTGTTGATCGCCAAAATTTTTTTGGTCTATTCTGCGCACTCTTTGACCTTCGAGAACGAATTTTTTTTTTTTTTTAAGTATTTTCACTATGGCTGTATTAGAAAAATACCGTAATTACCCCGGTGATTTGACGTTTGATCACGTGATCACAACCCAACGTTCAAGAATCGATTTCAACGGAGTGTTTTCAATTGTCCGACTCCTATTCCAATGGCAATTGTGTGTGGCTATCAACGGCCGGGGACATATAAAAATGCCCCGCAGAGCACATCGGAAGTCGCGCAAAGGCTGCGTAGAATGCAAACGACGTCATATCAAGGTATCGGGTTCTCTCTGAAATTGAGTCTTGACAAGGGGGCTTACTAACGGGTGCAAAGTGCGATGAGAAAAAACCCATTTGCTCTCACTGCACAAGTGCCGAGCGATACTGCGAGTACAGGGTCGATGGTGAGGCCCTTCCCATCAGGCCCAAGCGTACCTCCAGTCGATCACTCTCTTCTCAGCCACACTCAGCTACAGTGAGCCCCAGTGATCCAAAAGAGCCAGAATCGAGAGACGTGGGAGTGAACATGCAACATTTTGACCTTTTCTATCATCTCTCCACGGAAACGCTAGATTCCTTCCGCCTGGAATATGGTGACATCGAGCTCCCCGTTCTCCAGCTCTTTAAAGAAGTGGTGTCGACGCCCTATCTTATAAACGAGCTCCTCGCTCTCGCTGCTATACATCGAAGCACTTTAGAAACCAGTAAAAAAGACTCTTATTTACATCAGGCGACTGAGCTACAGACCTGTGCTCTCTCGATGTTCAACGCCGCCAGACCCAAAATTAACACCGAAACATGTGTTTCACTCTTCCTTTTCTCTTCCACCCTTGGTTTACATGAGATGTGCAGGACGTTTATCTTTCGCGAGACGGAATTTGAGCCCTTTATGACGAAATTCGTTGGGTACCTTTCCTTACACCAAGGAGTTAGAGCGATCACCAGTGACACATGGCACTTTCTGAATGAAAGTATTCTCGGACCACTGTTGAGGCGAGCAGGGTCTGACATTTCCGATAGCGCACCTTCTGGGGAGCTCTACTTGCGGCTACGAGATCTCCCCCAGTCGACCGACCTCGCCGATGGAGATAGTGCTAGCTGTGAGCAAGCCATATCATCCCTGCAGTCCGTGTCAGGAGCGGCAGTGCCTCTGTATGGTGGCGGAAGGCTAAGTATTAATTCCATTGTGGCCTGGCCAGTGATAGTGTGCCCAGGATACACAGATATGCTGAGACGAAGGGAACCACATGCCTTAGTTATTCTAGCTTATTATGGGGTCCTGCTACACTCTCGTCGTGACATGTGGATGTGTGGGGATGGCGGTGCCTTTCTGGTGAATCTTATAAACCGGCATTTAGGTGACCGGTGGTCCGAATGGCTGGCCTGGCCAGTCCAAGCCGTTTCGCAAAAATGACCTGTGGCGGGGAAAGATGGTTAAGAGGCCTGGAACACCCTGGGAAATTCCACGAATTCAGTCTTTACTCATCGTCTGCCCACCTTCATTGGGTACAGATCTAAACAATTTAATTTACTATACCTCCTGCGTGATCTCCTGTTCTGTTAACGTACCTAACCCCCTGGCATTGGCCTCCGATGGACACTGTAACGGGGCGGAGGCTGTTGATGAAGAATACAGGGTAAAAATATCTCGAAAATCGTCATGGTGAACGAAGGGAGTCAGAGTAAAACCACTGCTCAAACGCGCAATTGGGACCTATTGCAGGGAATCCGAATCTCAAACCACAAACTCGTGGAAAATGTTTCACTGTACACAGCAATGGCACGAATGGGTATGCAACATGGCACTAAACCTTCTAATCATTGAACTGCGTCTCTTGTTTAGCATACGGTAGTGACTTGGCTTGTGGCTGTGCTAGAAGTTTCATATTTATAACGGCAAATGTTATCCTGTTAGAGGCTCATACTACGCGTGTGCCCTCGAAGTAGTTGCTTTAAGCGACTCAGTCCAAGCCTCGGGCATTGAAAGATTTCCCTGTAGCCGTTGCGGCCCCTGTGGCACCCTCGGAATTTTCTCTAAACCACGTTCAGGGTGATTCAGGTATCAGATCTCACTCAATGCGTCTCACTCCACTCTATACGCGTATCTGATAGGATCTGTTCTTGGCGGCGCCGTCGAAATTTAGAGCGGTATAAGCACTCCTGATTGGCCCCTTTTTTCGACAGTGTCGGGCCCACTCTGGCAAAAAGAAAAGAAGCGAGAATTCGAATACGCGTACTGATAAACTTGCTCCTAATATCGACCTTTTCGGGTCGCGTAGGAGCTAGTATTCATCTAGGAGCTGTGAAATAACATGAATTCCAAGCAAAATTGAAACACTGTTGTCATTCCACCGGTATTTGGAGACCAGGGTCTATTCCTAATCGAGCGTAGCGCCACTATTCCCCCAGTTCTGTGGAGTCCACAACTCACTTCCCCGTTGGTCCCTACCTACTAGGTAGGTACCCTAGGTACTTAGGTAGGAGTAAGCCCCAGATGAGCGCTGAGCCTCTTTTTGACGTTGTTAGAAGCTGGAATTACAAGGCAGCCCAGGTCGCCAATACTTACGAGATCAGCCAGGCAAGCTTACTCCATTTCTGAATCATTGAACATTGAACATTGGATCAGAATAGGGGTTTATCGGCCATGATTGATAGACTGGGTCCAAATGTGGTGGTTCTTTTTAGATATATCGCTGCATCCGTTTTCTAATATAATTTACCTGGTCCCTGGGGGCTGGGTTTATATAAATATGGACCTCCCGGCTACCTTTGTTCTCAATTATCCTCACCCTCATTCAAACATTACATCGAAATGCCGGTCTCTCTCAACACGCTCCTCGGTCTGGGTGCGACTCTGGCACAAATAGCAGCCGCCTCCAGATGTTCGCCAGCCGTTATCGACAAACCAGACTTAGTTGGAGCTTCAATTATTAGTATTGAGGCTACGGAAGTGCACAACTATTCCGCGGTGAGTCTCGGTCCTGGGAGCAACGAAGGTGGCCAATATACCATCAGTTTCTGCAATGTCACAGTTACCCACACCCACCCGGGCTGGAATGACACAATTCATACCCAAGTCTGGCTCCCGCTGAAGGGGTGGAATGGCAGGTTCCAGGCTCTGGGTGGTGGAGGCTACAGCGTCGGCTTTGGTTCAACCTACCTCACATATTCAGTTGCAACTGGATTCACCTCTGCTTCCTCAGATGGGGGCCTTCCTGCAGCATCTGGAACAGACGCCATTCCTACCGACCTTTCCTGGGCTCTTAGTAGCAACAACAACGTTGATTGGATTCTCCTGGAAGATTATGCTTCGAAAGCGACAAATGATATGGGTGTGATTGGACAGCAAATCACCGAATCCTACTACGAAAAGCCTCCAAGCTACTCGTATTTCGCTGGATGCTCCGGTGGCGGACGGCAAGGCCTTTTAATGGCGCAGAAATACCCAGACGTCTTTGATGGGATCTTGGCGATCTCTCCGGCCGTGAATGCCCAACGCTTCATTCCCGCCGGTCTGTGGGGAGCACAAGTCATGAGTGAGACTGCGCACTATCCATCGCCCTGTGAGGTTGAGGCTTTCACAAAAGCTGCTGTTGCAATATGCGATCGTCTGGACGGAGTCGAAGACGGCATCATCAGCCATCCGGACAACTGCCATATCACGGCCTATGACCTTGTCGGAAAAGGGTATGTTTGTGATGGGGTGCAGAGAACATTCACTTCTGCCAGTGCAAAGGTAGTTCAAGCGGCCTGGTCTGGTACCCGCTCTGTCTCTCCGGAATACGGTTGGTCTGGGGTCAATAAGGACGCTGCAATCGGGACTCACTATCTGCCCACTCAATGTTCTACAAATTATACATGCTCGCTTGGCGAAACTGCCTTGTTCGGCAGCTGGTTCAAGTATCTTGTTGCCAGAGACCCCGAATTTGCGGTCAACAACCTGACTCGAGATGATTTCTTGGAAGCCTTGCATTCTTCGGTTGTTGATTACACGTCCATGCTCGGAACGAACGACCCCGATCTCTCCAAGTTCAAGGCGAACGGTGGTAAAATGATTACTTGGCACGGACTGGCAGACGAAGTTGTTCCCCCACATGGAACAATCGCGTACTACAAAGAAGTACTCAAGAATGATCCCAAAGCTAATGCCTTCTACCGATTCTTTGAAGCGCCCGGCGTTGGTCACTGCTACGGTGGACCGGGCCCGATTCCGAACGCCGCGATGTCTCAGCTCATGGATTGGGTTGAAAATGGTCATAGTCCTGCTACTTTACACGCCACGAAAGGTAGCAACGACACGGCTAGAGACCTTTGCCCATACCCTCTTCGGCAAACCTACATCGGCGGGGATTCTAGAAAGCCAACCTCATTCATCTGCACCAAGTAGAGGCTTGCTTGTGATAGCCCAACCCACAGTTCTCGAGAGATCCATGATGGGTATGGGGATGCATTTGGAGTCTGTTTCTACACATATGTTCTCTTATTATTATTCGCACTCTTTTTTTTGTCTTCGTTGCTCTTTTATTCTTCTCTCCAAACCATTTAATCCTTTATTTTTTTTTCGAAAAGGAAGCCTTTCCCGGGAGCCTGGGGGTAGGAGCAAATTTGTATAGGCCTAAAAAACCACTCTAATTAGACTGACCCTTGGTAATAATTTTGGTACGCTGCCGTTACGGTTGTAGGCAATGCGGTGAAATGCTGTGCCTTGATAAGACCAATCTCGTTGCACGTGCGGTTGAATGAGAGCCCTCCTATATGCCCCTGTGTATCGAGTACAGACTTGAGTCAAGCTACAGCTGTGTGTGAAAAGGAAGCACCTTGTCAGGCAATCTGAGATCTATCATATTCGAAGGGTATGGAATCCTCTTGGTGACAATTTCCTACCTACCGCTAGAAAGCTCCAGCGATCCTGTAGGTGTCGAGCTCGTGAGACTGACAGTAAACGGGATAATACGGGGATAAAAATGGGATCATCCGTGTCAAGGGGTTCGTTCGTTAGAGCCCTCCACCTCCCCCAAAGGACATCTTTTCTTTTCTTCTTTCCCTCCTTTTTACTCTTCACAGAAACGTGATCTATTCGGAAATTATGACGGTCTTTGATTACCGAGTGAGTCCAATCCGAGAGGAATAGAATTGTCTATCAAACCAGTATTAACAGACCTCTCAACTTAGTTCCAAGAACCAGCTCTATGCACTGTGAGCCTTCCCAATTGGAAAATTAGAGTTCAATGATATGGGCCTGATTTACAGATTCAGACCAGACGTGGGTGCAAAACCCATCTACTCGGTATCAGGTCCTGAAGAAATAGGCCGGTACGATCCACTTTTTGCTATACGCGTATTGCATCGCTTTCGCTTCCACTGAGACCCCGCCCAAGATTAGCTGCAGAAACTAAGGTTGCCTTCCACTAGGAGCTAAAGCTAGGTACCGTAAGTCTAAATTAAGTCACATCGGTCTAAATACTTTGGTTGGTTGGTGCCTAAGTCAGTCCGAGGCAATAATAATACGGAACTTGATGTCGATTGTTTTGGAACCCACGGGTTCAGACAACCCCGAGTCATGTATACGCGGATACACGACCGCAACCGCTTGCTACCTAGGCCGCAGGGAACAAAGTATCTTGTTTTTCTTATCAACATGTGGTCTGCGCCACATTCTTTCATGTACAATTCAAAGTGCTTACAAGATTAGTGTGAGTTTAGACTTAAAAATAAATAAATGGCAGCATCCCGTTAAGCTTGAGGAACAGGTGCAACAAGAACTAAGAATCTTTTTCTCTCGTTTCTATTCTCGCGCCTATCGCTCCGGATTTTGGCCAGCTTCCTTCCAACCACAGAGGTTCCTTGTTGGCTGTACCCTTGTAGCACTTCCAGCCTCTTCCAGCAACACAACTAGATACTCTCGTTACCACCATGGCCAGATTGGAGCCTTTGAGAAGCAGTTATTACGTCTGGCATTATGTGCCCTCCATAGCGGCATCAGTGATTTTCATGCTTCTCTTTCTGGTGGCCACCGCGGTACACCTCTGGAGGCTCTTCAGAACCAAAGTTCGATTCACTCTACCATTTGCCATAGGCACTCTTTGTGAGTCCTCGTTCTCCGAATAATAAGGACCGATATGCTAATCATAGCTTTACTTAGTTGAATTTATCGGCTATGCTGCCCGAGTCGCTGCCCACAATAAGACCGGCAAATTAATGCCTTACATCATCCAAAGCGTTTTCGTTCTTGTCGCCCCCACCCTCTTCGCGGCTGCTGTCTACATGGTCCTCGCCCGCATCATCCGCTCCGTTAATGGTGAAGCCCACTCTCCTATCGCCATGGCGTGGATCTCGAAGCTGTTTGTCACGTGTGATATCCTCACTTTCTTTATTCAAGGTGGAGGGGCAGGAATGATGTCCCAGGCCACGCTTACCAGCATTGGACAGAACATTGTCCTCGCCGGCCTTGCGTTACAGATTATTACATTCATTGTGTTTCTTGCCACTGCGATTATTTTCAATAGGCGCATGAATCTTCACCCCACAGACGCCAGTTTGCTGGAGGACGTGCCGTGGAGGAAGCATCTGTACAGCTTGTATGCCATCAGCGCCATGATCCTTCTCCGATCTATCTTCCGCATTATTGAGTATGGATTAGGCAATGATGGGTATTTGCTAGGACATGAATGGCCTAACTATATTTTGGACGCGGTGCCTATGATGATCGCCACGGTCTGTTTTGCTGTCTGGTATCCAAGCGAGCTACAGCCATTTTTGACAGAACCGCATGGGCAGGAAGTTGATGTGAGGGAACTTGAGGTTAAGTAGTTATTGTTGTTCTTATATGTACTTAGCAGTTACTTGATTATCTATTACTGAACAGACTATGTTTTCCTTGAATATGGCCATTATAATGTGCTGGTACACATGATTTAGAGAAAGGGCAAGTCTTTTTTCAGAACGAGTTCGAAGCGTGATATTACCAATTTCCTATAGATAACCCTAAATCTCTCACCATGTCTCTTGGGTATTGCTATTACACATTCATGCACAGAAAGGGTGTCCAAATTGGCCAGGGGATCCTCCAAGGAGTCGAAACAATGAATTCATCTATTCCCTTTAATCCCAGAGGGTTCATCACACATGCCTTGGAAGTAGAATTCACCACACTCATCGAATCATTGCATTCTGTTTCAAATGGCTGCTCAGAAGAGAATTTTACGCCAGTTCAAAAAAGATCTTCACTAATATATTCACCGTATCACTTAACTCAGTCCAGGTATGAAGATAGATCAGGCAAAGATAAAGACCATGCGCCAGGATATGCGGGGGCACACAAAACACACCAATCAGAAGGGAAAGAAAACTAGCGGGCGTTGGCTTGTTACTATACAGGGAGTAGAAAATGTACAAGATGATCAACTATGCGTAACACCGCCATCATGGATTAAAAGAGTATATACTACTTAGCGCTAACATTATGGTACCTAAGGGTTTCCTAAGTGTAAGGCGCTCACATTGCAGTATTCGAGCTCAAAATACTCCCAGCAAGGACGTTCGACAAGCTCCATGTAATGAATGCTAGACCCGGTCCTTGTCTTTCGTGAGAACACATATGAGCGCTGGTGCAGTTATGGATAGAGATTGACGTAAACCGACGTACACCAACTATTGCATGAGCCAGCCCAGACTAAATCCCGACAAACACTTTGAATGTAATTTTAGCTGACTTTGGAGTTGTCGCCTGATGTCAATGGATCGGATCTGGCATGATTGCCTCTTCTTTCCCTTGAATGACTCTAAGCCTTCAATAGCTAGCCATTTCCAGGCATTTAGGATGGGGGGGGGGGGGGGGGGGGGGGGGGGGGGGGGGGGGGGGGGGGGGGGGGGGGGGGGGGGGGGGGGGGGGGGGGGGGGGGGGGGGGGGGGGGGGGGGGGGGGGGGGGGGGGGGGGGGGGGGGGG